>CM051029.1:13688522-13783958 GCA_027627225.1 Congeria kusceri | reverse complement strand
TATGATTATTAAAGTAGTAATAGCATAAGTTGTAGTAGCATCAGCAGTTGTTGTTGTTTTTATTCATGCTTTTCTGATAATTAAAGCACCACCACTACCAACAGTAGCAGCAGCGGCAGTAGTAGAATTAGTAGTACTAGTAGTACTAGTAGTAGTAGTAGTAGTAGACGTAGTAGTAGTAGTAGTAGTAGTAGTAGTAGGTAGTACTAGTAGTAGTAGTAGTAGTAGTAGTAGTAGTAGTAGTAGTAGTAGTAGTAGTAGTAGTAGTAGTACTAGTAGTAGTAGTAGTAGTAGTAGTAGTTAGTAGTAGTAGTAGTAGTAGTAGTAGTAGTAGTAGTAGTAGTAGTAGTAGTATGTAGTAGTAGTAGTATTGTAGTAGTAGTAGTAGTAGTAGTATAGTAGTAGTTGTAGTAGTAGTAGTAGTTGTAGTATAGTAGTAGTATAGTAGTAGTAGTAGTAGAGTAGTAGTAGTAGTAGTAGTAGTAGTAGTAGTAATAGTAGTAGTAATAGTTTATGTTGTAATTGTAGCAGCAGCACGGGCTGATGCAGTAATTGTTGTAGAAGCAATAGTAGAAAAGTATTAGAAGCTGCCGCTGCAGTATTAGTAGTACATGTTGTATTTTGACTGGTTAGTATCCAACGACTGACAAATATCCCGTAAAATTTCGTATTTTAATAATATAGTCAAGCAATTAGCAAAGAAGGATAACGAAAACTATGTCATCCAAATATAGTAACCTAATGTTTAACATGTTAAAGCTCTGTAGGATCATATTTTTTTACAAATCATATTTTTCACATGCCTGTGAAGGATAGATATCATTTGTCACATGTATAAGTTTGAAGAATGTGATTGGCCAAAACGGGGGTATGCGTACGTATCATATTGTTCACATATTTAATGATAAAATTGTATCGCGACAATCAATGAAATCATTTGGAGCATAATTACATTGTGATCATCATCATCATTATCATAATCATCATCATCGTTGTCATCATCATCATCATCATAATTACCATCATCACCATCACCATCATCATCGTCGTCATCATCATATTCATCATCGTTAAGGTCATCATCAGTATTGTCATCACTATGAGAAATGAAGCCCTCTTAAGGGGCTACTAATGCATAAATTTTGTTGATGGTCAAATCAAAACATAGTCTCGATCCAATATTTTTTATAGATTCTTTTGTGTTATGATAAAAGGCATCTTTCCACCGTATAATGCTGTATACATACACAACACATATAGTATCAAATGATCTGTCTCGGCAGAAGTCTGCACTTTTCGAGAGTTTCTAGTTCAACAATTACTACTACTGCTTATAATGCTACCGCTTATACTGTTGTTAATAATACTGTTCATACTGCTGGTGATGTTATGTTTTATTGATCACAATAATCAAAGTGTGATAACAAGTTCATGTACATGCCACCAAACTCGTTTTGAAGTTACACAATTTTTAAAATAACGCACATTAAGTTTACAGCAATTCGGGATAACATTATTATGCTTATTAAATAGATCTTATCTGTTACAATACAGTATACTGCATAATATTTAAACATATTTAAATGTATTTTATCCATAACTGCTCGACATGTATGAAAAAGTATTTAAGCAAACTTCGAATTAGCCTCTGAAAACAGAATAGATTTGATTTTGAAATGTCAGCGTGCTATCATGCATAACACGTAAGACTCTGTGTAAACACAAACATTTTTTCATAACTATTTTAAGATTTTTGAAACTTTTTACTCTCTTTTATCATTGCAAAACTATTTAATGAAATGCACATTCACGGTTTTTAGCGTAATTATTATTCTAGTAAATGTGTTTAAAACAAAGTGCGTATTGACCATAATATCCATTATCCGTTTTCAGAAAATTTTATAAATGTATAAATAATTATAAATAATTATACACATACGGGTATAACTTACTGTCGTCAGTTCACATTGGACCGCATGTTTCGGTTGGCATTTATGTATACATTTTAAAGGTTTTCAAAATAAATTATGAATGTAGACATTAATCATTATTATAAAATACCATCAAATAACATATACATGAATTAAAAAAAGACGCCTTTATATTGTAGTAAAAAGGTATAGCATAACATATGTAATCCCAATAATCCTAATAATGTTTATTATGCAACATCCCAACCAGATGTAGTAGTTGTATAAACCGTAGTGCGTTGTTGTTGTAGTAGTAGTAGTAGATGTAGTAGTAGTAGTAGTACTTGTAGTAGTAGTAGCAGAAGAAGTAGTTGTAGTATTAGCAGTAGTAGTAGTAATAGCAGTAGTAATTGTAGTAGTAATAGCAGTAGTACCCGTTGAATTTAACATTCCTGCTCACTAAAATGTTGATCTATAGTTGTATCGTACAATACCTACTGTTAATGATGTATATATAAGACATATTTTTCTGTACATTATGGTGTTCTGAAATAAATAAATGACATAATTCATTCACAGGCTTCTTTTAAAGGGATGGGATATTGTGGTACTTCTTTTCCTGGTCGTTTACCAATACTCCTTCGACTGTTACTAACCCTACCAAAACCACTGTTTCTTTTCCAACTACTACTTTCATCACCTCAGCCACCACTACTTCTACTCCTACAACTTGAACTACTCGCACTAGCACCACTACCTCAACCATTCTCTGTCTATTTATTGCTACTACGAGTGCGACAATGACTTCTACTACTGCTACTAATACACCTGCTACATCAACAACTTCTACTACTTGAAAACAATAACTTCTACTATTATTACTAATAATACTATAACTGCAACTGCAATTACTATTACTCATACAACTGCTGCTGTTTATGTTGCTTATAATAATAATAATAATAATAATAATAATAATAATAATAATAATAATAATCATAATCATAATCATAATTGAAAGTAAGAACCAAAAATGCTGAGGCTGTAATGAACCGGAAATGCGGGTGTTATATAATACATATATACAAACACAATTATAAAAGAAGACCACGAAGCATGACATTGTGGTACTAGTACAAAAGAGTATGAGTTGTTAGTCTTTAGCGTTTAAAACATTGGGTTTTATTAATGGTATAAAATATTTTGTGAAATTATATCAATAGCTACGCTACTCGTGAAAATACCATTTTCCATGAGCACTCGTGAAATAAAATACGATCTATACAACGAAATTAAAAAATTCGTCTATATATACACCTCACAATTAAAATAAAATATCACGAAACCTGATACGGTGGAACGAGCACAAAATGTTATGTTTTGTTTGGCTGTAGCGTATTAAACTACTCTAATACTACTACTACTTCTGCTACTGCTACTGCTCCTGTTGCTGCTGCTGCTGCGTGCTGCTGCTACACTACTACTACCACTACTACTACAACTACTACTACTACTACTACTACTACTACTACTACTGCTACTACTACTACTAATACTACTACTACTACTACTACTACTACTTCTACTACTACCACTGCTACTACTACCACTGCTACTACTACCACTGCTACTACTACTACTACATCTGCTACTACTACTACAACAACAACGCACTACGGTTTCTACAACTACTATAACAACATTAACAACAAAATCACCTACACCTTTAGCTACTACTGATACATTACGACTACTACTCATACACCTCCAACTACTACTACTTCTTCTTCTACTACTAGTACAACTACTACCACTCTACTACTACTACTACTACTACTACTACTACTACTACTATACTACTACTACTACTGCTCCTCCAACTCATTTTTTCAGCTCCTCCTCCTAGTACGAGTACTACTCCACTTCTACTGCTACTACTAGTACCACTACTACTACTAGTACCACTACTACTACTAGTACCACTACTACTACTAGTACCACTACTACTACTACTACTACTACTACTACTACTACTACTACTACTACTACTACTACTACCACTACTACTACTACTACTACCACTACTACTACTACCACTACTACTACTACTACTACTACTACTACTACTACTACTACTACTACTACTACTACTACTACAACTACTACTACTACTACTACTACCACTACTACTACTACTACTACTACTACTACTACTACTACTTCTACTACTACTACTACAACTACTACTACTACTACTACTACCACTACTACCACTACCTACTACTACTACTACTACTATTACACTACTACTACTACTACTACTACTACTACTACTACAACTACTACCACTACTACTACTACTACTACTACTACTACTACTACTACTACTGCTCCTCCAACTCATTTTTTCAGCTCCTCCTCCTAGTACGAGTACTACTCTACTTCTACTGCTACTACTACTACTACTACTACCACTACTACTACTAGTACCACTACTACTACTACTACCACTACTACCACTACTACTACTAGTACCACTACTACTACAGTACCACTACTACTACCAGTACCACTACTACTACTACTACTACTACTACTACTACTAGTACCACTACTTACTACTAGTACCACTACTACTACTACTACTACTACTACTACTACTACTACTACTACTACTACTACTACTACTACTACTACTACTACTACTACTACCACTACTACTACTAGTACTACTACTACTACTACCCACTACTACTACTACTACTACTACTACAACTACTACTACTACTACTACTACTACTACACTACTAATAATAATAATAATAATAATAATGCTAATGGTACTGCTGCTGCTACTTCTCCTAATCCGCCTCCTATTACTGCTTCAAACACATTTCCACAACAACAACAAACGCTCCTTCTCACTATTTCTACTGCTACTACTATTAAATCGGATTATGTATCTGCTGCTGATGCAGTGTCAAATTTCAAACCGTTTCAGTCGTATATCTGAATGTCTGGAACTGTCATTTAAAAAAGCGACATGAACAATTAAAATCAGTTTGTCACATAACTACGGTGTCTTGTTACTGCCATCGTAGTTTCGCGACTTCGACCTGTGGTTATAAAAGGGCGCCGACGCGCCGACATGATACGCCGAGGCCCCGACACGATACGCCCGAAGCGCCGAGACGATGCGCCGAAGTGCCGGCACGATACGCTGACGCGAAATAAACGTCGCAATCTCGTGTGTTTTTTTTCATATGTGGCTAATAAATTGGGCGAAGATACGAAGAAAACGATGTTCATATCGCTTCGGCACATTGCGTCGGCGCATCGTGTCAGCGCATTGTCTCGCCGCGTCGGCGAATCGTCTTGGCGCGTCGGCGTATCGTCTCGGCGCGTCGGCGCTCTTTCATTTCTGAGGTCGCCGACGGGCCGACGCAATATGCCAAAGCACCGAGACGATGCGCCGACGCGCCGACACGATGCACCGACACGCCGACACGATGCGCCGAAGCGACTACTACTTGCACTAACACCGCTACTATTTGTACTCCTGTGATTGCTACTAACACCACCACCATAACTTGTCCTCTGACTTACTACAAGCACTAACATCACCACCTCTGCTTATCCTCGACATTTACTGACACTAGCACCACCACCACTACTACCTTGTCAGACAATTACTAACACGCCCAACACCGTAATAACTAATATTACTTATACTACCGCCATAACCACCTACGTCTGCGACTACTAATAACAATAACATCGTCACCACCTTTACTCCTCCAACAAACGCCTCTACTACTACACTCTGGCTTAAAAATACACTACCACCACCACTTCTACTCCTTCGACTACAATTAAGACACACCACCGCCATACTTTTCATTTTACCATTACACTTTTCAACTTTTAGTGGTGTAGTGGAGGTAGTAGCAGTGGTGTGATAGTGTAAAAGAAGTAGTATGTAGTAGTCGTTGTCGTACTCGTCGTAGCAATAAATAGTGGTCGGAGAAGTGGTGGTGGTGTTAGTAGTAGTCTGATGAGTAGTAGTAATGGTGTTGCGAGTGATAGCAATACCCAGAGGAATAGAAGTTATGGTTGTGGTAGCGTAAGTAGTAGTCAGATGAGTAGTAGAGAGGGTGGTGTTAGGTATAGTACTACTATTACTACTACTACTAATACCACTACTACTTCGACTACTATTACTTATACTACTACTACTACCACCACCACCACCATCACCACCACCACCATTACTACTACTACTACTACTACTACTATTACTGCTGCTGCTACTGTTAGTATTTCTATATAAAGTACATAGTTTATATGGATCTGTATATATATTTGTATAAAATAAAGATACTCGCTCAAGAGTGCACCTGTAGGAGCATCTACATGTATATACATTCATGATGCGCCTCTTATTACAGGGGTTATGTTAAACATAATGCCTTCTGTACAAAACTAATTACAAATAAGTATGTACTGATATAGTAAATATCTGTAGATTTCAGATTAAATTATTATTATTATACATTGATATTGCAAAGGACCTCTTCCCATCTTGTTGTTCTGTTTTTGATTATACATGATGTAACTGCATGATGTTACTGCATTTTAAAAATAACACATTTTGCAACAAAGGCATTATCAAGTTAGCAATTTCTCGGGTTACATTTGCCGATAGCATTGTCCAAAAGAATCGTTATACTCATGGACGGATCAATACGGGTAAATCAGACTATTCAAATACAGGCGATTGCATTATGCTTATAACAATGTCCCCAATCTGCAAGTTAATGGAGCACATGTATACACTATCAACTGAATTTAAATAGACTATACCTGTAGATGTGATTACAGAACACAAGGTTTGCAACTCATAATGCATAAGACCTTTTTTCATAATGTTTCAAGTCGTTTGCATCAAATTTGCAATCTGATATGTTTACTGTCCAGAAAGAAAGGTGGACTCATTAATTTCGGACAAAACATACAGCAGTATAGTTCGGACAATTTAACCTGACCTTAATGCATAAATATATTACTAATCCGTTACGATGAAAATATTAGTTATTAGTTTCCGAACTGGAATCGAAATAAATCAATAAAACAGTATCCTACTTGAAAATGCAACTATGGTGTTAATACTGCAAATACTATAATACTGTTATTACTACCTGTACTACTACTACTACAACTATTACTGCTACAACAACAACTACAACTACTTTTACTTCTACAGTAGAACTAGTAGTAGTAGTAGTTCAATTACTTCTTGTACGTCTACCACTACCACCACCACTACTACTACTACTACTACTACTACTAACTAATTACTACTACTACTACTACTACTACTACTACTACTACTACTAATACTAATACTAATACTACTACTACCACTACTACTACTACTACTGCTACTACTACTACTGCTACTACTACTACTACTACTACTACCACCACAGCTACTACTACTACTACATCTACTACTACTACAAATACTAGTACCACTTCTATTATCTGACGTATTGTCATAATTATTTCAACTACTGCTTCTTCATAAAGTTTTTTCATTACATGTACTTCTTATGTTTTTGAATAATTAGAAATTAGCAATTTATTTAAAATCACGATATGTTTAAAGTATTTGTATCATGGCCAGGTTTGATACTATGGGCTAAACAAATATTATCAACAACATGTTTCAAAGGACCCAAAAAATAGCACTTAAATACTCTCTTCTAGTGACAAAATTATACAGAATTCCTTCTATAAAGAACTCTTTGTAACATGATAAAGTACAAGTATGATTCAAATCAGTTGAAAGAATCTCCCGTAAATATATATTAACACGATGTTTTTACGGGCGCCAGTAATGCCCAAGTTGATATATGGGTGTCAGGACAGCCAGTAAATTAAAAGAATGTGTTTAACTTCAGTTGGTACTGGTTTGTTAGCAGTTCATATTTAAGAATTCATTGAAATAAGTTTTGCTTTGTGATTATATAATACAACATTATACATATCAACATCATATACAACATTAATTCATTATAATAATAAGCTACATTTCTATATAAAATCCTATATAATATCGCGTTAACAGAACCAAAACCAACACTACTAATACTCTGACTACTACTAACACCACTACCAGTACTCCATCTACTGCTATTGCTAATACCACCCCCACAACCATCACCATCACTATTATTCATACTACTAACACCACCAGAACCAACACTAATACTCATACGACTACTACTGATGACACAACCACCACAACTAGGACTCCTACGACTACTACTAACACCACCGCCACTACTAATACTCCGACTACTACTAACACCCCCACCACTACCACTACTACCCCTACTGCTACTTACTAACAAATTCACCACCACCAATACTACTTCTATTACTACTACTTATACCACCGTCACCACCACTACAACTCCTATGACTACTTCTAATTTCTAACACCACTGCCACTACTACTACTAACATCAACACCACCACTACCATTCCTCCGACTACCACTAACACAACTGCCATATATACTCCGACTACTACTAACACCACCACCACCACCCACTACTACTACTACTACTCCTACTAGTACGAACAATACCACCGCCTCCACTCTTACTCCTCCGATTACTATTAACACCATCACTACTTCTATACCTACGGATACAACTAACACCACACCACCACCCACCACCACTACTTCGCATCCGACTACTTTTAACACTTCCATCATCACAACATCTACTACTCATCTGACTCCTATTTACACACCACAACCACTATCACTACTACTACTCCAACTAATATGAACACAACCTGTACTGGCACATCTCCGACAATTACTAACACTACCGCCACCACCACCAGGAGTAGCATTGGTGGTGATGCTTCTGGTGGTGGTAATTTATTACTAGTAGTTTCTGTTAGTAGTATTCCAAAGAAAAGTACCGGTAATAGTGGTTGTGGTTGTGTTAAAAGTAGTCAGAAAAGTAGACGTTGTGGTGGTAGTGTTGTTGTTAGTAGTAGTCGGAGCAGCTGTATTAATGGTGTTGGGAGCATTAGTTATGGTCGGGTGAATAGTTGTAGAGGTGGTGGTTGCGCTCACATGTAGCTGCAGTGGAAGGAGTAGAAGTAGTGGTGGTGTTAGTGGTAGTAGTAGTAGTAGTAGTAGTAGTAGTAGTAGAAGAAGAAGTAGTAGTAGTAGTAGTAGTTGTATTGTCACTGATTGTGTTAGTAGTAATCGGAGGAGTAGTAGTAGAATTAGTAGTAGTAGAAGAAGAAGTAGTAGTAATAGTAGTAGTAGAAATAGTAGTAGTAGTAGTGGTAGTAGTAATAGTTGTAGTAGTAGTAGTAGTGGTAGTAGTAGTAGAAGAAGTAGTAGTAGTAGTAGTAGTAGTAGAAGTAGTAGTGGTAGTAGTAGTAGTAGTAGTAGTAGTAGTAGTAGTAGTAGTAGTAGTAGTAGTAGTAGAGTAGTAGTAGTAGTAGTAGTAGTAGTATTTGCAGTGATTGTGTTAGTAGTTATCGGAGGAGTAATTATAGTGATGGTGTTAGTAGTAGTCGAAGGAGTAGAAATGGTAGTGGAGTTAGTTTTAGTAATATTGGGAGAAGTAGAAGTAGTGGTGACGGTGGTGTATTAGGTGTAGCATAGTAGTAGTAGTAGTAGTAGTAGTAGTAGTAGTATTAGTAGTAGTAGTAGTAGTAGTAGTAGTAGCAGCAGCAGCAGCAGTTGTAGTAGTAGTGTAGTATAATTATAACTATAACTATATAGTAAAATTAGTAGTAGCAGTAGTAGTAGTAGTAGTAGAATAGTAGTAGAAGTAGTATTAGTTGTTGTTGTTGTTGTAGAGGTTGATGTTGTTATAGAATTTGAAGACGTACTTGCAGTAGTAAACAGATAGCGGTAATTATGTTAGTAGTTATCGGAGGAGTAATTATAGTGATGGTGTTGGTATTAGTCGAAGGAGTAGTAATGGTAGTGGTATTGGGAGTAGTAGTAGTAGTGGTGACGATAGTGTAGTACAATTATAACTATAACAATATAGTAAAATTAGTAGTAGTAGCAGTAGAAGTAGTAGAAGTAGTAGTAGTAGTAGTAGCAGTAGTAGTAGTATGTAGTAGTAGTAGAAGTAGTAGCAGCAGCAGAAGTAGTAGTAGTAGAAGCAGCAGCATCAGCAAAAGCAGTATTATTAGTAGAATAATTAGTAGTGGTAGTAGTAGTAGTTGTCATTGTTGTTGCAGTAGATGTTGATGTTGTTATAGAATATGAAGAATTACTGCAGTAGTAAAAATAATAATAGTGGTAGTTTCAGTAGTTGTAGCAAGTTGATGTTATTTTGGTGTGTATTGCTTTCAAGTGCCGTTAGCCTTCATTAGAACAGCTACTGCAGCCAAATTTAATGGTCCCTTTGTGGTCATTAATAGCCATATATCAAGCCTTGGCATGTTGGCACTATCTGAGCGGTAAATTTGAGCAAGATGTTTAAACGTGAATTTCTTTGTGTTTAAATACCTAATTAACACAGTAGTTATAAAACTGACTTGAGATCTTGAAAGTGTTTTCCTTTCATAATTAGCATGCACTCTTTGAATAAAAATATATATCGTAGGAGATAAGTAAAAAATACATGTTTTCTTACTTTGCTTACATGTTAAAGGCAAAATGTGTAAGATTAACGTTTCAAAACAGTGTTGCTATTAGTTTGTCAGTTACTCACATACTAATGTTTGTTAATAAATGGAAACAATATGGGGTTTTTTTTTCAACGATGATAGTGGTAATTGTGTTAGTAGTATCGGAGGAGTAATTTTATAGTGATGGTGTTAGTATTAACACATACAAAAATAATGGACAGGACATGTACATGTTCAGTAAATAAAAGTTCAACACATTGTGAAAAAAATATTATTAAAATCATAATAAATATGTTAATTATCATAAAGACATACTAAGTAAATGTTAATCTTTTGCTAAATGCTGCATCACAATAGTCCATAATGATGGCAAGTCAACATTTAATGTTAATAAACAAAGAAAATCATAAAAAAAATCATAATAATTGCTACAATCAAATAATCATCACCAGCCTTAGACCTTTTAAAAACACAATACATTTATTATTAACTGTATTTATTTGTTTATTTACCGGATATTAATACTAACTGCTTAATACGCTAGGCAGTCTTAACTATTTTCTTGGGTTAAAAATGAAAACACTACTTTATTTTTGTTTCTAATTAGTTCAAACATTTCATCAACTGGAATTTTGATATTTTCACATTCAACAAAGTTAGGTTTAAAATCAGGTTGAATGATAGTCTAGATTTTTACTCAAAGATTAACAGAGCGTAAAGTATCCAGCTGCCTGGTGTGTGCCTCATTATCGGGTAGTTTAATCTCCACATGCAATTTTAATAGCATTCTAGTGTATTAACACAAGGGAAATAACTGTGTTTTACTGTATATATGATTTCAATATAATACCTAGTTGTTGCCATATTTCACCAATAACATATATTTATGGTGTATTATCGAAAAATAGGTGTCCTAAATTGTGGGGCGTTATAAACACCCCACAATTTTTGGACACCCCACAACAAGGGTCTTATATTGGAAAACACCCCGTATCTAGCGAATCTCTTAGTATATATATATATATATATATATATATATATATATACTATATATGCGTTTTTCAAGCATTAATTTTCGTTTTAGTTTTTAAAACGTATTTTTTCATAGACTATCTCAAAAATACGGTTACATATCAAACGTATCATGATAAATGAACATCACATTTACGCTATCATATTAAGTGACGTTATCTTCCTCAAAATACTTAATACTAAATTATTTAACAATTAATATACATGCACATACACGTCTTTGTGTATTATTTAAAAAAAAGTGTATAGTAAACAGATAAACTGCATCAGTTCGTCCTTTTATACGCTTGCGTATCTTCGGTGAACAAAGGGCAGTTTTTTTTCAAACAAGATGCTCAGGTGGCCCTATAGCGCCTACCCGAGTATAAAGATCTGGGGTTTGTGGTTTCAGTGGAGAAGTGTTTTCACGTCAGTTTGCTATTTCAGTCTATATAAACCATGTGAAGCCTGTGGCGTGGGCATATGACCCCAGTGGCATTATTTGAAAAATCTTTGTAGAGGACCAATATACCATATTACATGTCTAATATTAAACCTCTGGGCTTTGCAGTACCAAAGGAGAATATTTTTTTTAAAGTCCTCTTGCAATACATGTTTATAGAAACCGTGAAACCCCGGGTGCTTGGCTTCTTTTTACCCCAGGGGCATAATTTAGGGCATGACCATGGCACAATTTGAACGATCTGTGGTAAGGACCATTATAAAATGTCACATATAAAATACGAACTCACTTGGCCTTGTTGTTACAGAGGAGAAGAATTTTAAGTTCCACTTGCTATATAAGTCTTTAGAAAATATGTGACCCCTGGGCGTGGCTTCTTTTTACCACATGGGCATATTTTGAACAATCGTTGTAGAGGACAAGTATACAATGTTTCAGGCCAAATACAAATCATTGGGCCCTGCTGTTTCCGATGACAAGATTTATAAAGTCCACTTGACAGAAAGAAAACATGTGACGTAGGGGCCTGGCTTCTTTTTACCCTAAGAACAATCTTGGTATAGAACCACTATAGGATTGTACATACCAAAATATCTCTTGGCCTTACGGTTTCAGAGGACAAGCTTTTTAAAGTCAGTTTGCTATTTAAGTCTATATAAACCATGTGATCCCCGGGACGTGGTCACTTTTTACCGCAGGGTAATATTTAAATAATCTTCGTAGAGAACCACTATACAATGTTACACCTCCTCTGGACCTTGCGGTTTCAGGGGTGAAAATTGTTAATGTAATTTTGCTATTAAATACTAAACCTCTAGGCCCTGCGATTTCAGAGGAAAAGATGTCAAAAGTAGTTTTGCTTTTTAAGTCTTTATACACCATGTGACCCCCGGGGCGTGGCCAGCTTTGATCCCATGGGCATAATTGAGCCACCTTTGTAAAGGACTACTATACACTGTTTCAAGCCCAATATGAAACTCCTAGGCTTTGCGGTTTCAGAGGAGACGATTTTTAAACCCACTTGCTATAAAGCCTATTGAAATAATATGACCACCAGGGCGTGGCCACTTTTTACCCCAGGGGCATAATTTGAACCATCTTTGTAGAGGACCACTACAGAATTCTTCACACCAAATACAAAAGCTCTGGGTCTTGTGGTTTCAGATGGGAAGATGTTTTAATTTAATTAACTATTTAATTCTTTGTAAGACATGTGACCCCGGGACTTGGTCACTTTTTACCCAGGGCATAATTTAAACAATCTGTGTAGAGGACTTCTACTACATTCTAAATACAAAACCTCTGGGTATTGAGGTTTCAGAGGGGAGATTTCCAAATCGTTTTGCTGTTTATGCCTATTTAAACCATATTACTCCAAGGAAGTAGCCACATTTTACCACAAGGGCATAATAGAACAATCTTTGTAGAGGACGCGTATACGTTGTTACATACCAAATACAAAACCTCTGAGCCTTGCGGTTTCAGAGAAGAAGATTTTTAAGTTCATTTTGCTAGTGAAGTCTAAATACACCATGTGACCCCAGGGCGTGGCCACTATTACCCCTAGGGCATTATTTGAACAACCTTTGTACAGGACCACTATATCATGTTAGATACCAAAAACGAAACCTCTGGACCTTGCGGTTTCAGAGTATAATATGTTTAAAGTCATTTTCCTATTTACGTCTATATAAACCATGTGACCCCCGGGGCGTGGCCACTTTTCACCCCAGTGGCATTATTTAAACAATCTGTGTAGAGGACCACTATTACATTCTAATTACAGAACATCTGGGCATTGAGGTTTCAGAGGCGAAGATTTTCAAAATCGTTTTGCTATTTATGTCTATTAAAACCATATGGCTCCAAGGAAGTAGCCACGTTTTACCCCAAGGGTATAATTCAATAATCGTTGTAGAGAACGCGTATGCGCTGTTACATACCAAATACGAAACCTCTGGGCCTTGCGGTTTCAGAGAATAAGATTTTAAAAATCATTTGATATTAAAACCTAAATGAACCATGTGACCCCCAGGCCACTTTTTGCCACAAGGGCAGAATTTGAAAACTCTTTGTAAAGGACCATTATATAATGTTAAATATGAAAACGTAACCTCTGGACTTGCGGTTTCAGAGAAGAAGATTGTTAAAGTCATTTTCCATTTTAAGTCTTACTATATAAATGATGTGACCCCCGGGAGGTTGTCACTTTTTACCCCAGGGGCATAGTTTGAATATTCTTAGAGGATTCTTATACGATGTTGCATACCAAATACGAAACCTCTGATTTTTAAAGTCAATTTAATTTGTGTGAGTGTAAACCATGTGATCCCCGGGCCGGCCAGTTTTGACCCCATGGGCATAATTTGAACAAACTTTGTAGATGACCACTAGAGGATGCAACTACCAAATAGGAGAGCTCTGAGTCATGCAGTCTAGTATATATGTTATAACCGCATAGTGCCAATGTGCAATATCTCATTAAGATACAACTATATTGCATTTAAACTTCTTCTGTATTAAGATTCATATTCATTCAGATAGCATATCTTGAGCCTTCTTCAATACATTTCAATACCGAAATCGTTTAATGTTTGAGCGAACCTTTGTCAGATTGTGTTGCGATATAACGTGATTATGCTTAACAGACGTGTATGTACTTGTGTGCATTAGGCGTTTTCAATACGTGCTATCAAAAATAGCATTACTATTACGTTTATGCAGGGTTACTTGAAAATTAAGGGTTTTAACAGGAAGAGAAAAAGCTGATATCATATCAGCCATAAAGCTATCAATAGCGGTTTATCAATAGTCATGTGCGTGTAACTGAAGAAGCAAACATGTTTAAAACAATCAATACAGCCATGATCTAAATACGTCCAACCGATAATTATATTACATGTACATAACATTATTCTCTTCCTGATTGGGAATGACACCAATGCCATAACATATACTACACTTAATTACGCTGTTTAAAAGACTTTAAAAAACAGCAAATGATTCAGTAAATGTTCTATTATAAAAAAGTTGCTTAAGCTACGTGTACGTTATCCTTAAATAACCTACTGCTACCTCTATTTGTCTTGAACCTGAGGATCATTCATATTAAAATCTTAATTCCGTTTATAATGTTTAGCCGCGACGTCTGCATGCCTATTTTGAATGATAGCATTCAGCTAACAAAACAAAACAGTCTTCGAGCAAACGCTGACACTGAATTGGATATTTAAATAATTAGTTTGTCAACTTGTATCGTTATTTTTATGATGACTTTTTTGAATTGTATTTTAATAATAAAATTAACTGCTATTGACTGCCAAGGTTGAAAAACATAACATGCACTAACTTTTTAGTACAATAAAATAATACAGCTACTGACCAGTTCTTAATGACACATGTCTACGTTGGAAATAAGAACACATATTTATTACAGGATGTCATCTTAAGTAGTTTAGGAAAGCCATCACTTAGGCTTTTTGTGAATTTTCCATCCAATTGTGTCGTATGATCAGTGTGTTTCGGATACACAGAAACAATGCAAAGCAGCAATGTGCATGTAGGTCTCTTGGGTGAGACACAATTGTACAATAGCGTAACATCAAAGGTAGCGTACAGCAATTGCAATGACAGGAAGAATATGATAACAAGGAGAATAATATCATAAATAGTCGTTTAACGAGGAAGTTTTGAACTCAATATATATTTAACTGCATATCGATAACCTTTAACCCGGTATGGGTTAGTAATTTACGTACATGTACTCGTATGTAAATGTTATATTCTTCCTGTTTCAAAGTTACACGTAAACTACACTTAAGATACAGACAAGTTTGCAAAACCTCATTCACTGAAAACAAATCTAATTGTGCAGGGGTTATGATTGCGCAAGACCGGGCTTTCGCCAGGCATCGGTTTGCACATATGCAATGGACCAATGGCGCCTGCCCATGGTTGCTATGCAATCAGGAAGTTTTGATATATTTTTAGCGCAATCATTCACGTAAGCAATGTCAACGCCCGGCGTGTTCTGCACTATACCTTGACCTACTTAACTACAGGTTAACGTGGTGTTGAGTCTGACAATAGTTATCTGTAGACAATCTCATCAAGATGAGACAACTGCGTAAACTGTGTGTATTATTATCCGCTCATGCTGGCTTATAAAGAGGGAGGTAATAAACTTCAAGGTATTGATTGAAATTCAGATGATTCGAATGAAAATTGGTGAACATTATTCTGTACACTTTATGTCATTAGTATGCAAACATCTCTGTTACATAATACATGGCATTTAACATATATATTTAACAACGAATTCGAAACCAAACATTTTGAAACAGCCCATTATATTAACTTGCATTAGTTCATATGCAGACACAGTCGAGTTGTTTTTATTTTAAATATGTTCATTTCAGTTGGCCATATTTAAAATTTGTCAATATCCGTTAAAGTCTACGTCGCAAAGAATTAATGGATATGATGTCAAGTGCATGAGATAAATTACAACTAATAACATATGTTGTTACATATGAATTTGTTTTTAATGTGTAGTCAATTGTTGTAGTGTAACAGAAGCAAGTATATATAAACGAAACGTCATTCGGACATAGTGATACTCGAATCAAATCAGGCTACTCTATGTCTTAACAGAACGAAATGTGCACATAGTGTATATAGTGCACATAGTGATATAAAAATATATCTTCAAGAATATATATAATCAAACACAAAGAACAAAAACCATCAAACTGTAATCTGAACCTATTTTGAAAAGACCTAGGATATGTTCAATGTATTACACTTCGGTGAAATAAAAACTCAGTGTTGTATTCCAATTTACATATTGCACAAGAGATTTACTAACCATAAAGTGAAGAGCATACATTGTCTAATAATGAACTTGACATTGTTCATATTGGTGCAATAGGCCCAATGGAAAACATAGAACAACTGTTAAGCTGATAGCATATGAGAACCAAAAAGGCAATGCAATTGTGCTTAAGAGTGCAGGTGAATAATGGTATTTGAAATGCGTTCATGCTTTGCAAATATATTCATCGGGCAGTGCAGGGTTTTTGTGCTTTTGGAATTCAATCCATGCTTGACAGTAAATGCATTGAAACGAAAAAGAAGCCTAGAACAGGGTAAGAAGACGACAGCATACTTTGTTAAATATAAAACCATTAGCATTATAAGATGATTCACTATAAATATATCCTGTATTCCAAACCAAGGAATAAAACATGCAGTCGAAACAAACCAACAACACTTTCTCAACACTATAAACCAAGACTTCTATGAAGTAAATACAAATGCAACTTAAAATTGCAAATATAAACAAAGTTCATTAAGTAATTTTATGGAGGAAACTGAGTTTGTCCCTTTTTGAACGTTATATACGAAAAACGAAAACATTGTAAGACGATATCATGCATATAGTAAAACATAACAAAATACACGCGTTACTAATGTTAATGGACTTGGATAGAACCCTCGATGCATTGCAATATGATTTCATTGAACATACATTATTAAAGTTATGTCAGTGTTGACCCTGAGTTTATTACCGTTATTAAAACAAAAACGGCTGTTAGATTAAGCTTTGCCATTTCTACCCTTCCGCGGAATAAGTAAATATAAATGGATTAAATAACAATAATTGCAAAACCATGTATACCATATATCTTTGCTGTGCTGAATTGATATTTATAGTATTTTTCTTTATTACGCAAAATAGTTACAAGCAATGATACCAAGTACCAATTTTATGCACTAAATAATAAAGTGTTGAGTCGACGGTTTCCTTAATTATAATTAGTGAAGAAAAAGGGAACACAAGTCTTTAGGGACAGGTATATAGGAAAACAGTATATATTCATATTTATAGAGGGATTGATATACTTATATGCAGTAATTGCCTGAAAAGGAGCTGTTAAAGCCATGATATATACACGGAAAAAAACTACAGTGTATAGACTGAAGCGTGTATATGCTTAATGTATGGATGACGGTTGGTGTATGGGTGAATATATGCGTGGTTGAGTGATGGTTGAGTAAGTGATTAAGTGGTCGAGTGGTTAAGTGGATGAGTTGTTGAGTGAGGGGTTAAGTGGTCGAGTAATTAAGTGGTTGAGTGGTTGACTGAGAGGTTCAGTGGCTGAGTGGTTAAGTGGTTGGTGGTTGAGCGATTGTTAAGAGGTCGAGTGGTTAAGTGGTTGAGTAATTGAGCGAGTGATGAGTGAATGGTTTAGTGAGTGATTGAGTGATTGAGTGCTTGAGTGCTTGAGTGGTTGAGTGATTGAGTGGTTGAATGGTTGAGTGGTTGCGTGATTGACTGAGTGTATGAGTGGTTGAGTGATTGAGTGTTTGAGTGATTGAGTGGTTGATGATTCAGTGGTTGAGTGGTATAGTGGTTGAGTGGTATAGTGCTTGAGTGGTATAGTGCTTGAGTGAGTGGTTAAGTGGTCGAGTGGTTAATGGTCGAGTGGTTAAGTCGTCGAGTGGATAAGTGGTCGAGTGGTTGAGTGCGACATAAGAATCACACATTTCTCTCAACCGTTAATATAAGAAAAGTGGGAAGGAATCGTTTGGTTATTATTTTCATTTGGAAAATTGCGCCAATTTATGATACCGCCAAATCAAAACACATTTAAAACATCAATACATTGCACCGAAGATATTTTTGCATCATACAGTAAACAAGAAAAGTAATGTTTCTACACTTTACAAAACGTATTAAGGGTTTCCCGAAGGATTTTTGAAGGTATGTCGGCATCCCTGACACCCCCCTCCCCCGCGAGCGAAAACATATCAGCTGGACCCCCTCCCCCCCCCCAGGATAGTGTAACGTTTGACTCCGTTTGTTTCGCCTTTAAATTATCTTATGACAGCTAGTTGTTTCAAAAAAATGTATATTTCATTATTTTTTGGGGGGCTAAGAAAAAAAAAAAAAAAAAACATCTATACAATACACATCTTTCTATATAGTTATACTACATGCGAATAATAAAAGCCGAAAACATCAACGTTGCTACTAAATACCTGAAAACGCGGCTCTTAATCGACATACAAAATACGTTCATGTGTCTCCAAGTACAAAACGGGTTTTTCACCATAAAAGCGGTCGAATATTATGTCGCCACGTGCAGGTTATGAAAAACGTGCGTGTACTGGTCACGCGTTCAATTGCATAGTGTTTCTGTGAACAAAATGACGTTCGACGACGTCAAATTACATTTCAAAACGAGGCAAGGTATTACATTATTCGTTTTTATATTTCTGATTGTCCGTTTGTGAGATGGCGTAGTGAATTAACCTGATCAAATTTTTAATGAAATATATAATATTGAAGTTTAAAAATGCCTGTCGCTTTTCCTGGCAAGCGTAAGTATTTGTTCAATTATAGAAATGCCATGGAATTTGGGGCATTTATGAAATAAGCCAAACTCCGCGGTTGTGTTTTATTAATTTGCAAGGACTAATTAGTGAATTAAGCTTACACTATTTTATAAATTATAAAGCTTGAATGAAGACAATACTACATGTGGCCGTCGACAGCCGTTGCAACTACACATTTGGTCATAGTAAGATTTCATATAAGTACAAAATGATAGTGCTAGGGAATGCATTAGAATGATTTCAACTTATAAAACAGTGTTCACGTCTGTTCATCTTTAAACAAAACTTCATACGAACGGCATTTAATCATTCGTACAGGAAGTGACATCCGCCGATGTCATTAAATGCCAGAGATATGGACAAAGTAATACACACATTGGAAAGTCATGCTTAATGTTTACAATACTACTGAACAGTTTCTTAACACCTCGAGAGAGAGAGAGAGAGAGAGAGAGAGAGAGAGAGAGAGAGAGAGGGAGGGAGAGAGAGAGAGAGAGCAGAGAGTTTGAATATTTTCATGAGCACGGGGACATGCCTTTTCTTAGCATAAAAAACGGCGTACGTTTTCATTTTCTGACATACCAACGACGACAAAAATGCAACATGATTGATTTAAAGTATAGATAATACCAAATACAATGGTTTTACTTGAACATTTATCAAGCGATATCCAAATGCAATGACAATATAAACTTACCGATTTATGTGCATCTGAAGGGTGCGTTTTGTGTGTGTTATGTGTTTGTATATTGTGGTGTGTTGTTTTTGGAAATTGGTCACTTGCTTTAAATAAAGGACCTCGTGCTGCCAATAAGAGTTCTCTCTGCGGACACAACTGAAGTTTCAATTTGTTTATATTTGTAAGACAATTACATTTCATCGTGTCATTATTATAATATGACATTAATCATTAACAAGTACATATGATTTTTCAAATGGCATACGCATGCCACGTGCTTAAACTTGTTTAAATGTTAAATACAATGTTTAATATAATATTTATTGCAATTCTGTCGACAGCACGAAAATAGTCATCTTGTCCACATAGATGATGGCGTAGAAAACAGTTTTGTTAAAAGACCGAATGCGCACGTTCAAAGGTAACATTTAATACAATTACGTTTTACTTGAACAATAACGTTTACAAAGATACAATTTATAGTATTAATATACAAGTATATCATTACTTATTGTGTTGTTTCCATTTAAACTCATTTAAACTCATACGGGCGTATGAAAAAAAAAAGACAACAAAAACACAAAATTTGTTTATATTTAAAAAAATAAATAAACAATATTTATATATACGTATAACGTTGGATAATATACATGTAGATTCTCAGTGGTGGATAGGAATAACAGATGAAGATATAGAAGGGGTCTGGAAATGGTTCGACACGGATGAGGTGGCAACGTTTACAGGGTATTCATACTTCTCAAACGTCAGCTGTGCAACCGTGTGACATGATTAAACAGTTATTTACTCATGAGAGAGCCCGTACAATTTAGAGGTTTTACATGAAACCCTGATGTAAACAGCTGTCATAATGTTCATATATGACTCAGCTAGGAGCTCTTCTATGTGAAGTATCATTTGTTTTTTAGTCGTAAAACATTGCCATACATGAACTTTACAGATAATAACATATGAGCACAAACCTTTTCTGTTGCAATAATATGAGGTTAGAATGTTTAGAACAAGATATAAAACATTGTTGTCGCGTGAATCTTCTTATCCGATTCGAAGATTGATAAGGACAATGACTTCTAGTTGTGGGATGCTCCCAAGTATTTTATTAAATTAAAACCTTGTCGTGATAGTTAAAAGTGTTTCACTAGCTATTATTTAAAATGTCGAGGCGGTGACCTGTGTTTTTTCTTAACAGACTTCATGGCTGGAGATACCGGTGACCACAATGCTGAGGAATGTGCTGGGTTTCATTCTGGTTATGGTTATTGCTGGGCAGATTTTCCGCGCTCTGACAACCTGGCCGCGCTTTGTGAAACCAAGTACGACACTTTGTTATCCAAACACTAAGATTCATTTTGTATGCATGCTTGTAGTTCATTTCTGTATTGCTCTTTATAGAAAACATGTAGATTGGTCATGTCTATAGTGTTTTTATAGATAACATAAATATGGTTTTTATTTGGTCGCGTTAGTTAAATAAATCACGTGCTCGTAATCTCGTTCTGCTGATATAGACACCAAGTTAGGAAGAGATCCAGAGCGCTCCATTTTTTGTTATACCCGGCTGTTCTTTGTAGGCTGGTCAACAGAGGAATGTTGAATTCTTTTGAAATGTATTATAGTTTGGCCAATATGCAACGGTAAATAAAGACACCATGTTTAAAACCTTCATTTAAAAGGATTAAAAAAACCTAGATTAACCAAAGTATAGACAAGAAATGTCTATAAAAAGTCAATCGGCGTTGAAATTAATATTGAGATGTCAGTGTTGGCCCTAATTATTATACAAGAAGACTAAGATGATCGGTTACCTGACTTCTCGGACCCCAGATTGTACGGTCCCTACTAAGGAGACTTTTCGGACCCCAGATTGTTTGGTCCCTCTTAAGGAGAACTATCGGACACTATATTTTTCCGACACCATAAGAAAACGTATCGGCCCCAACATTAATTTTAGATAAACTCAATCATTATTCATATCTGTACCGTGAATAAACCAATCATATACCGCCCCATGTTTACAGCTGTGATTCATAACCTAAATACTAGTAATTTTTGCATTCCCGTAAATGAGAAAATGTGCCCATTTCTATGTTCATCCAATTTTCCCGCTGCATAATTGTTGCATAAAATCTAGGTCAAAAGTGGAAGAACTGACATGGCTTTCCAGTCTGCCCATTTTGTCCCTCTACCTTTATGGATTTAGAGTGTCCCATAAAAGCAAAGTACCTCTATGTTCATCACATACTAGCGTTGAGCATACTGGCCGACACGACCATTCATTGACAATGCATATAAAATAATAAAAAATCATTTCTTGTTGATGCTTCTTAGGGGACACGGAGATTCAGAATTTATCGGGTGATAGCTGTACTGCAACAAACATCTGTCTCTCTGCAACCGTGTCTTCTGTTTTGTTGTGAAATTTAAAATAAATTATTTGCCAAAGTGTGCGTTTGCCTTACTTGATTATTTTATTTGCATTATCGCCAACTTTATTTGAAATACAACACTTTATATATGTTCACACGTACCTGAATAAGAGGCATGAAAACAGAAAAATAATGGCGTATACCAAACCCATGAACTTGTTTTTGTACGTAAGCTTCGGAATTTATTAAGAAATTATAGTATTTTCGTGCATTCCATCGATGTCGGGAAAATTACGCCTAATTTACATAAACGGCAAAGGCAGTTTACTGTCGTATTTTTCCGTTCTGGACAGCAACCTTACCTACTGTGAACAGACGCAAGAGACGGCTACAAACAAGATTCGATTTCATGTGAAATTTGCTGCCGATCGAATATACATAACACATGACTGAGAGGGTGATATGAAATAATATCAATTCGAGAAATGCTAAATAAACGGAGGCGGTAGCCGAGGTTGAATGACTTTTCAAGGGTTGATATTATATAAATGACACATGTCTGAGAGGGTGATATGAACATATATCAACCCGAGAAATGTTATATATAAACCTAGGCGGTAGCCGAGGTTGATATGCCGTTTCAAGGGTTGATAATATTTTTCTTTCAGCCATTTGTTATGTATTGTAGCATACCAAACAAACTGTAGCATATTAAAAACAATTCTTTCAACACTATTGAATATAAAAGTAAACACGCGCAGTCTAATGACGTCGTTGTGTTCGTTGTTGTAACGTCTTTTCATGTGTTCCGTGATTCGAATGAGTATAACCATTTTAACTATACTAGATCGACATTAGTTAAACATTGATGAATTTCATTCTGAACACTTAATTTACATAATTTTTATAATTTTGCTAACATTTTTATTGGCGCAATAACGATGCCGATTTTAAAATTCTACATTCTAATGACAATACGGAATCTATTTTAGCACTGTGACATTACGTTTGGTATATGGACAAAATATGTAGAGCAGTCACGTGAGGTATACTATTATTACATATAACTATTTGCTTTGTTATTTTTGTTCTAGTTAGTTAAAACTATTTAAATAAGGGTATACTTGTTTTAATGTTTACTCACTATAATATAGTGAGTAAATAGTGATTCGGCTGGTGTTACTGTGTCGGATAAGACAGGATGTCAAATCAAATAATTTGCTATTGATGTTGACGACACATTATTACAATCGTGTGAAGAAAACGAAACATAAGTTAAATACAGGCAAATTTTGTGATAATCTATTTAGAGACTGTGTTCTGGCAATATACGTGCATCCATAGTTGATAGTTGCAAACTTTATGCTCGAGATAGGATGTAGAGGAGTAATTGTTTATGATCATATATATGTATATGCAATGTCGACGTTACAAAAGAACGAACACAGACATATTTACTGATGCTTTTACAATGTCCAAAACATGTTTGATCGGTTGAGTGTCACGAATAAGCACCAATACGTCTTCTAAAAGTATAGATTATGTATTTCTGTCAAATAATAACGTTTATACAAACCTTTAATTGGAAACTTACATTATTTGTGTTTGTCTTGGTGTTTTGTTACTATATTTGATGTGATAAGGAAAATGTTGTGAAAACAACAAGTAACAAACATTTTAGCATAAATGTCAATTGTTGTAAGCATTATGACGAACATTTGTGCAATAAAAAGTGTTTTTATCATAAGGTTCTACATTCAACATATAATTTGCTATTATTATTTATTTCAGCAATCTCACGACATCTATGAAGTTTCATAATGTTCGATATATTAACGCGGCAGTCTCTCAACTAGGTCGATGAGCTTTTGATAAGGTAATATATAGAAAACACAGGACGAAGAAGAAAATATAACGCTACGGCGTCTGAAATCTTTCCACTGGAAGAGCGATATCTGGACGCGGACATCTTACTTCGTGCTATGTTTGTGTATACCTGGTAAAGATTATTATATTGTATTTGCGTGCTACCACGTAATTTTAAATACTGTATACTGTATACAATGGTGCTCTTCAGCTGCTAATACAGTTAAAAATATACTTATTTTAATTCCACTACCAATTCAAACGGGTTGTGTGTCGTATTACACGACGTGTAAAGTTGGATGCATTCCATTCAGGGGTTCCTACCTATTCCATATGCCAGCAATGCAATTTTCAACAGCTGAGGTAATGCATTTCTTTCGCTTTAGGTTAGATAACAGTAATTCCAATTCCCATAGGGTCCCATTAAAAACGGAAAACTTTCCATGCATTTTTCTAGCCTTTCCTTTATTTCAGATTGTGCGAGCCTGGTATCAATTTAAAGATGAAACACTGTCCTATTCCAAAAATTAAAATATATGTTATGTTACTTCTAAGAAAATGCATCTCATCTGAATGCAGACACCGGAAGGAAACGGGGTTTCGGCATACTTCGACAAAAGCCCCATACCACTGTACCCACCCCCCCCCCCCCCAAAAAAAAAAGTTCACCTTTTAAGTTAGACTGCAAAGAAATGCACCAAAATCTTCCAGACACGCATGTGATATAAGAAATAACCTCAAAAGGCGTGCCCGAGATTGCTGCCAGAAGAGAAAAGGAACTCTAAAGTAATAGGCACTAAGACCACGGAGGGATACACAATGATTTACTGGTATTTAACCTTTATTTAAATATTTAAACACAAGAGAGAACAATTAATGACAACAACAAGTGATTTATAACATCGCTTTCACAACCGTTTTGTATTTGTTCATGTTGAAAGTAACATACACTCATTTGCGTGTGTTACAAAATAAATAAATCGTTTAATTTCGTTTTTGCATCAAATCTGTCGACAACATGAACATAGTCATCTTGTCCATGTTAATGATAGCAAAGAAAACAGCTTTTTAAAAAACCGAATACGAATGCTCAAAGGTGAACATTTGTCTAGGACGCATGTACTCTTGGACGTGATGATGCATGTAAAGTTTCATAAAGTGTTAGTCATTAGTTCCTGAGATTAAACGCAGGAAATACCCAATTAACGGAAAACTTTAATTAAAGTTGCAGTTATATAAAAAAATTAATATGTTTTCGTCAATATTATTTAACACAAATGTAACATAACGAAAACAATTTTATTTATATGCCGAATGTAACGTACGTGTATTCAAACTAAAGATTCCTTTTGGTGGGTTGGAATAATAGATGAAGATATAGAAGGTGATTGGAAACGGTTCGTCACGAATGAGGTAACAACGTTTACATGTTATACATGCTTATGAAATAGTAATTTACATATGTTACATGTCGGCTTGCCAGTTTGTACTCGTAACGTCACGATGTTGTTAAGAAAACATATTTAAATAACATCAACAAATGAATGTTGCCTGAGGTGCGTAAACTCACCTTGTAACGTTTAGGTAAAAAGGAAGATTTACGCGGATTTAACGCTCGTTTGGTAATTGTTTATACTGGTATGAGGTATTCATGAAAATCAAACATCTTGCTTAATAAAACATTAATTTAAGTTGACATCCATTATGACTGACAATTAATTTGAAGAATAATGGGGACAACTAAGCGTAAAGGTATGTTTACCCGCTTCGGCAATATTCACAAAAGATACATATGGGACAATCTTCCACAGTCTAACGCTATAAACACGATTTTCTTTTCAACTAATAGTTCATTTATTACTTCCCTCACCAGTTTTTGCAAACCATTAGGCGTTAGCCAGTTATTATCATTATAGACTTTCTACCAGGATATGGCGGTGACCACAATACTGAGGACTGCGCTTATTTTCGATATTCTGTTGACTTCCAGTGGTTAGATGTTACGTGCAGCGTCGGTATTTCGAAATTGTGTGAAACCAGGTATTAACATAAATACGATGACATTATTTTCAGCTTTAAAAAGAGATATAAGTTTGATGAATATATCTCCTATTGTTGTAAGACTTTGGTTCACTCATAAGAACGCAAGGTTATGAATGTTTAATACACGGACAAAGACACAGGTTTTAAATGTAGGCTGATTCTATAGCGTGTAAAGTATGACAGTAACTGGTTCTAACAAAGAAATTAAAGGACACTGTTTGTCAGATCGTTATGAAAGAATTTAGGGTATGCTTAAGACATTACATTTGTACAACATTTCTATATGTTGCTTTGCAGAGGACATGTAACAGCAGAAACAGGAGAAACAGCAGAAACAGCAGAAGTAATCGGATAAGTGTTGTAAGACTCGTTCATTATAAATAGCACATATTGGTCTGTTTGTTTCTTTGATGGATACGTTTTCTCTACGTCAGTCCGTATACATGTCGCACTGTCCATTTTAATAATGCATAAATGCACAATACATGTATTACACAGACGCGCACGCGTACACAAACACGCACTCATGAAACGAAACCATTATAAATAATTCAGTACTATTTTTGGATTGATTTTAAATATAAGAGAAAACGATGCAGGGTGAAATGCTCATTACAATCGGTTTGGTGAATGCTATGTAATTAAACTTAATGAAAAGGTCAAATAGCCAATCCAATCATGCTTTATGTACAGTACGTACATGAACCTTTGTCAATAGGGAATTCATAAATATAGTGTACGTACACATTTCAAAGACCCAGTGTCATATCGTACTCAGGTTTCTTAAAAAGACGTATCAGTCTCGCAAGGCTTACACCACCGATTTATATATCATCGTGTAAACCGAATAAATATTAACAAACAATTTGTGTCCTTAGTGTAAGTTCTACACTGCCGCAATTCATGCAGCTAAAAACAAAGTACGTATTAACTGGCTCCTACTATACAGCCAATCCATAGTCTAAGAACGTATGCATATAAAAATGCAAAACCTGAAACGCTTGTTATATAAATGGTATTATATACTACTCGTATATACATGAAAGCACCGACATGGTGCAGGCCACCGTACTAAGACATAGATACTATATACTGAATAACAAACTATATTACATAAAAATGTGAATTGTATATGCATACTAACTATAACGTTCCAAATACTCAATCTAGTTTCATAAGTTAAATCAATTATGTGAAAGGCAACTTGTTTAAACAATGACTTTAAATTCCGTTTACGTTAGATGCGTAAAAAGGTAAGAAGGCCAATGCATTGCATTAAATACAATGGCAGTGACAGTGATGGAAGTCTATACAAGTTTATGATATTGTCCAGCTTTTGTTTGACTAAAAAGAATGTCGTTTATGTGTGGACGTTGCCTCACATTTGGTTGTTTCGCAGCAGGTACGTTATAACTAAACATACACAGGTTACATTTATTTTATTTTTCGACGAAACTATGTAATATATGTAGAATTATTTCATTAAATAATATAAAAATATTATCTCTCATCATAATACTGATGCCCCTTTACATGTTTTTGCACATCCAAATGAGTGCAACAAAGATGTCACCAACATCAATAGGCCTGTCGTGTACTTGGTCTGACCAAAGTTATTATTCAGTGGGGTTTTATCGGAAAACTGTGTGGGGAACCGATTTTGAAAAGAGTTTGGAACTGCAGAAAGACATTAGGCACTCTACCAGGGTATTTGCAATGCGGCTGTCTCGGTCATGGTCAATTGGGCTGCAACATATATGATAATAGCGATTAATATGACGGCGATCAGTGGCAATGCACGATTCCAGTAAATAACGTCGCACAGTTCAGCAAAGGAGGTATCCAGTAATGGTAGGGTTCTCTTTTCTTTTTTGTGTGGATATAATAGGAAAGAGGGCGAAACAATCGAGCTGGTATGTATGGAAGCGTCCTGGTGCCAGGTGTAAAAATAAAAATAAATAAAAAATACTCAATATTAGAAAGTTTATCTCGTAATTACGACAAAGTATCTCGTAATTACGACTTTTTATCTCGTAATTACGACTTAGTATCTCGTAATTACGACTTTTGATTTCGTATTAAAGACATTTTATCTCGTAATAACGGCATTGTATTTCGTAATTACGTCTTAGTCCCTCGTAAGTACGAGATAAAAAGTCGTAATTACGACTTAAGAGGGTAGTAATGACGCATACGCCGTGTGATACAAGCAGGCTGTTGTATATTGAAATTGATACCTTCATTTAATAAAGATTTTTTCATATTGTCAATATTACTTATATTATTATTATTATTATTATTATTATTATTATTATTAGCATCAGTATTATTATTATTATTATTATTATTATTATTATTATTATTATTATTAATATCATTATTATTATCCTTATTATTATTAATAGAAGTAGTAGTAGTAGTAGCAGTAGTAGTAGTAGTAGTAGTATTAGTAGTAGTAGTAGTTTAATAGTAGTAGTAGAAGAAGTAATAATAGCAGCAGCAGCAGCAGTAGTAGGAGCAGTAGCAGTGGCAGTAGTAGCAATAGTAGTTGTATTGTTATTATTATTATTAGTAGTAGTAGTTGTAGTAGTAGTATATAGCATTATTAGTAGTAGTAGTTATAGTGCTAGTAGAACTAGTAGTAGTAGTAGTAGTAGTAGTAGTAGTAGTAGTAGTAGTAGTAGTATTAGTAGTAGTAGTAGTGGTAGTGGTAGTAGTAGCAGCAGCAGAACAGCAGCAACATTGGCAGTAACAATAGTAGTAGTAGTAGTGGTAGTAGTAGTAGTAGTAGTAGTAGTAGTAGTAGTAGTAGTAGTAATAGTAGTAGTAGTAGTAGTAGTAGTAGTAGTAGGAGTAGTAGTTGTTGTAGTAGTAGTAGTAATAGTAGTCGTAGTAGTAGTAGTATGAGTAGTAGTAGTAGTGGTGGCCGTTGTTGTAGTTCTAGTAGTTGTAGTAGAAGTAGTAATAATAATAGTAGTAGCAGAAGGAGGAGAAGAAGAAGAAGAAGAACTACTACTGCTGCTTATGTTTAAGCCATTCACTGCAAGTAGGGACAGATCTAGGATCAGAAAAGGTACAGGGTGCTGCTAAAATAGGGGCAGGGGGAAAGCCTAACCTGTTCTTTGAACATTTATAGTATTTAGGTAACTCCAGGTAATTTATCAGTTTAATGTTTTTTTTATGTAATTAATGTTTTAAGCATTGACTCTGAATTTGTCATTGTATACTGACACAAATATATGATATTTCTAAAGATATTCAACTGTTGACCTGCCCAGAGGAACAGCAGGGATGAACCAAACAGGAGCAGGATGCTGCACCCTGCTTTTAGGGCTGGATCCTTCCCTACTGCAAGACATCCTAGAAGATCGGAATAATTTAAGCCCAATGCGAACATTGATCGAATTTGAAGGTCCATACCAATTCGTCTGATGAAAGTAAGGTCACGATGCTATTTAGATTTATGAAATATTGCTTCTATCGAATGTTGGCTCTTATACAGTTTTATCTCGTAATTAGGTATAAAGTCGAAATTACGAGATAATAAGTCGTAATTACGAGATAAAACGTCGTAATTACGAGATACTTAGTCGTAATTACTATATAGTATGTCGTAACTACGATATAAAATGTCGTAATTACGAGATAAGAAGTCGTAATTACGAAATAAAAAGCCGTAACTACGAGATAAGAAGTCGTAATTACGATATAAACAGTCGTAATTACGAGATACTAAGTCGTTATTACGACGTATTAAGTCGTAATTACGAGATAAAAAGTCGTAATTACGAGATAAGTTTGTTAATATTGATTAATTTTTATTTATTTTTATTTTAACAAATGGCTCCAGGACGCTTCCATAGGTATGTGATGCTGATGGTGACCCTTAACATTTAGTTCGCATCGTTAACACAACGCGCGAAATTGAGTCGCTCCTAATAGAACAAGAAGCGCACACAACTAAAGCTTACATTCATCTTGCAATACGTGAATATGATGCTGGAAGCTATAAATGCCTGGCAAATAATAGTTATAACAAGGGACAAAATGAACCCATGCTGGCGGTTTTCGTAAACTGTAAGTAATAGTTTAAACTCTAATGCCGTATCCGGTTTCTTAGGAAGTTAATAAATACACATCAGTTTAAAAAGTATGTTTATACATTTATTATCACTTGCTTGTTTGCATAGGTTCACCAAGAGCGTCGCCCTTTTCACCCCCAATACTAGATTTGTACCAAGCTCCTAACGATTCTGATGTGTTCAACTTAACAATTATAATTGCCTATCCTGAACCGAAGACGCCAGCTTTCACTTGGTACAAGCGTGTTGATGACGAATGGATTATTTTGTCCAGAGACAACAGCTCTATAGCCAATATCACTGAAATGAGAATGCTAACGAAACGGGCAACTACCCGTGTGCACGTTAGTGCTTATACAAAATACATGGTGAACGTTTTCAACACATTGGTTTCAAGGATGGAAGTGTTTACTTTACAAGCACAATGTAGGAATATATTACACTGTTGAATTTGGTTTTCTTTAAGTTATGTTTGTCACACAACTAAAACTTCAGTTGATAAAGTGTTTTATTTAATTAGACTGTCGATTGACAAGTATAGTTGTGTAAAAAAATATGCATTCGGTTTTTTAATGCACTAGTATTAAATTTTAAAGCCAGACCAGATGTTCCGAAGGATTTGCGGATTGACCGAGTAGGAAAAACGTACAAATAAATTCATCTTAGCAATGTAATAATTTAATACAAACTACAAATATACAGTATATAACATGTTGCTTGTTCTGTCCGGATCGTGTAATAATTTTTATTTAGGGGATGCGTGTTTTCAGGCAAAACAACGAGGCCTCAAATACAGATGGAAGTTATGCAACCTGTAGATTCGGTAACTTTAAACTCAAGTAGTTGTTCATCTGAAAGTCGTCCGACGGATTATGATAACAACACTAGTTCCACATTATGATTCTATTAAGATGGGCATTTGCGTTTCATGTTACAAATAAGGCCACCAACTCTAAGACAGTTTAAGTATTTATATAAATGCAATATTCCCATACGTTTTACGTTTCACACTTCACGTCAATTATGTTCACTGATGTTTTATAAACTTCCAGAATTTCTTCAGATTCTCGTCATGACAATAAGTACGAGATACTTGCCGACTAGAATTACGCGAATACCCGAGTTGATCTTCTTATGACACTCTGCGATACAACATGACTTGTACAGACATTCAGTATACGATGACCTCGTTAAATCAAATTGGGATGCCAACTGATGATCGCGAATACGTCAGCATGAAGTTGTCCACTTTAAAAATGGTGCGTGCGTATGCAGATTTGGGGTAACACAATGAGTGAAGCCTATGCACACATGTATTGTGTTACCAATTGTGGAATATGAAGTGCCATACAATATATATATATATTTGAATTGTCGCGTGACCCTTGTAAAAGTTTGCATTTACATTTGAATTGGTGCGCAATCTACCCTATAAATTGCATCGAATGATGTCTTTATTTCAAATATGTTCAGTAATTATCTTTGCATTTTTGGTACGTTTATGATTCGAATCCGGAAATAAAATGAATACACGCACACGATATTGACGAACGGGCCAAATGAATTTAACAATTATTCTGAAGTTTGTTTTTATAGCATTTTGATGACTTATGAAAAACGTACCATTAAGCACTCGTTTGTCATTATTTAATAGTGAATAAATTATTCTACGGTCCAGTTGTAATTAGTTATCATTGACCAATAAACCCATTATGGACTTCTGTACCATGTATCTCCATTGAGTGAACAGAAAATGAGACTAACGACATATTGGCTGTGAATGTCCAGAAAAAGAATAAATGTTCCGTGAATTACATTAAGTAAACTTATAAAATGTTGATATTTATAAAACTCGCCGCCGAGAGTCGATATATGTTGTCAACTCAATGAGTGTCCAAATGTGTGGACAGGTTTCTACGTGTTAAATTTAAATAGTTAAGTGTGATGCATTATCAATAAAAATATAACCGAATCGGCGTGTGTGGAATGTTTGTTATGTTGTTAATTGATTATTATTATTATTATTATTATTATTATTATTATTATTATTATTATTAGTAGTAGTAGTAGTAGTAGTGGTAGTAGTAGTAGTAGTAGTAGTAGTAGTAGTAGTAGTAGTAGTAGTATTAGTAGTAGTAGTAGTAGTAGTAGTAGTAGTAGTAGTAGTAGTAGTATTATACGGCGTGAGCAATCAATACAAATCACACATTTTGTGCATCATTCATGAAGCGTAGCAACTACTGATTTAACAAGAATGAACGAAATATCTTAATACATATTTTCGTTGTACTATCTAGTGTTAAACAAAACGAACAAATAGTTCTGTGGTGTCTAACACAAATATATACTATCATTGCCATCAAATACAGTCTGCTTCATCACTCGACGAAATTGTCGACAACTTATCGCATTTTTATTATTTTGTTTAGTTGCACAGACACCTAAAGCTAGTTAAAACGCACTTTCACAAAATGAAAATAAATAACATTGCATTGCAGAATAATTACATTTTCCTTTGGTTTTTATCATTTTACAGTGTTCTGATTGGCTGACAGGCTTTTATTTTTATGAAGCCTGTTGCCTCTATTAATATTCATGAGTGACTACTTTTCTATTGTTGTTTATATGCATTGCTGTCTTATTTATACATGACATTGTGAAAATAAATAAATAAATAAATAAATAAATAAATAAATAAATAAATAAATAAATAAATAAATAAATAAATATATAAATAAATAAATAAATAAATGAATAAATAAATAAAATAATACAGTATAAACATGTAAAATGTATATTGTTTGTTTCTTATGATTCTTATGATTTTTGCTTATTTAATGAGCATTATGCTACAAAGAAAAAAAACGTAGAATAAAATGTCAAAATAAACATTAAAACATAAATTTGGGATCAAAATATTTATCAAAATATGAAAATTTATCGAAATTTGAAAAACACAATCATAAAAACGCACAATTTTACAGATTGGAGCAAATAACTTTTTAGAAACAACAGGTTTCAGTCAAATAACTGGCATCAACCTTAATTTGAACAAACGTCTCGCATTTGTTTGACAATTAAGCCACCCGAAAACCAAGCCTTCACAGAAATGCTATGCAGTCAACCCGTGCATCTTCAAAAGAATACCATACGAACACCTAAAAAAAATTGCTCCCGCATTATAGTGTCACCTCTGAGACCTGAATGTCCCATTTAACATTGTAAAATCTCATTTTCAAGTACGCAAATGACACGCTAGATGCCAAGCTCAAAACACTCCTTGAAGTAGGCTCACGTTGGCCAATTTAGCATAAGCCACACAATTCACCGGTTTATTGTCTTTACTTTCGAACATTTATCCATACACAATGCGCTATAAGGCGTAATGTATATCTTGTCCATCCAGTTTGTCACACGGGGCCAGTAGTTTCATCAGCAGCTGAAACAAAAAATAAATAAAAAAGTTATATGCAAATATTTTGCAATAACATGCATAAACAATTTCCTTTCAATTTCGGTCACATATAGATGAAAAGTATAGTCTGATATTTTCGGCCGATGACAAACAATTTCATAGATTCGATATTCTGATCAGTAGTAAATAATAAAATATATTTAGCTTTTTATCGTCTTGATTTTATTTCCACACATTAAGTTATTATTTCATACACAATTTAACGTTTCAACACGAAGTGCAAACAATTGTGTTGTTGAAATATTTGCTCAGCACAAGGTTTTAAAACGCATTATATCTTTGGTGTAAACATTGACTTACATCGAGGGCCAAACTGATCGTTTTAAGAAAGAAATAAAACGTACATATGAAACATTGCGTTTCAAACATAAAAATAAGCATTAATTATTTAAGGTAATTGCACACTAATGAAATTGGGTAATAACGACTCATTTCGTAAACGTATCGGTGTATTCCGGTATGATTCGGAACAACGTCGGACGAAGATAATCTCAAAAAGTGACATCAATAAACATCGTGCATTTTTTTAATAAACCATAAACTAAAAAGAAACATTTACTTTTTGTTAGCAAATGTGATTGTTTGACAGAATTAAGTTAACGTATATTTCATTGGTTAAGAATAGATAAAAAATATTGCATTTGGGTTCGTGATTATCAAAATGGCGGCGCCCATGACCGTTTATTCTGTCAGTTTATAAACACTGTCTTAACACAAACACTGTGCCACCAAAAAGGCTCGTAAACGTATTTAATGATCATAGTGTGCGTGTTTAAATGTTATCTATGCTGGTGTAATTATTAACGAAGTGTCTACGTGACAAAATCTCTCGAGGTGAAAGCCTTATGAAGAACTGTTGAATTTGTTGTTTTTATTTCTGAAAATAATCAACCATAACGAACAATGGTATCGTGGACGTGCGGAGCATTTGTATTCCTTTGGACGTTACTTGCTACATCGGTGCCAGAATAGAGACTGCTGGCTAATGAATAGTGTTGTATAAATGCACGTCACACCATAAACCATAATTTTGCCTTAAATCCATGTTATCAATTGAATTAAAGAGAAGACTGGCTTGATTTGTACCACATGGCATACATGTTTGTTTGACAATGGTGGTTGTACTTGGAATTCCTTTATTTGTTAAATATATCAACATCAATAATAAGTGAATTAATACAATTATTTTGATTTTTTATTTATTCAGTTCTGATTCATAACCATTTTCTATTGAAACATATTTGATTCTTTTTTAATTTATAATGTATTTTGATATGTAAATATTGCACCTGATTCCTAAACATTTTGTGTTCACATTTGATCAAAATGATATATATTTTGACTCTAAATTCTAATAAATTTAGCAATGTTCTCAGTGTATGTAGTTAACAATGATGTTTTATTTACTCTTACATATACACATATACTTAATAATGTTGTATTTGCAGCTCCCTGGCTCAGGTTCCATGATGTCTCATCAATGGCAGCATTTGTAACTTATTCTGGACAAATCATCAATGGACTTTTGAGAAAAACAAAACAGTGCATCAGTTCAAGTTTTCACAGGAACACACATATCCGGGAAACTATATTGCACAAGAAGAATTTCCAACAACAATCATCAATATTACAGTGCTTCTGTTCTTGGATTTAACACTTTTAATTTAAAGATCTGCATTATTGTGCCCATATTGACAAGTGTTGAAAAAAGGGTTCTATAACATGTTGCTTATTTGTCAATATATGATTGTTGTTAACATCACAATGTTGTATATTTTATGTATAATTATGCTAGTGTATAGTCTTTTTTTAATTGTATATACATGGAAATAAATGTAATTTTAAACTACATAAACAGATATATGATAGATCAACAAAAACTTCAACTTTTCAGTTGCTCTTGTGTTTTACTTTTAGTAATTTGCTAACCTCGATATATGTTGTTACAGGGTTAATTTTGAGAGATTATATTCTTTGCAACACAAGCATGTCAGTATGTTTTTGTATAAATACTAGGTTAAAAGATAGTTGGTTAATTAATTCAGTTATTAGATGTCATGGTCCTGTATGTTGGCATTTGTGTCGAATATAGTTTTCTTTTTGACGACTGTTTTCTGAGTGCCTCTAATACTTTATTATTGTAACAATGTTCATTATTTAGATGTCTTGGTTGTCTAAAATAATAGTTAAAGTCACCAAGTTGTAATTGGAATCAGAATATTATAATTTATGAAGTTGTGTGACATGTTCAGTTGTGATATGTACTAAAACAGCATTTGGCACGTTACTGTACTAGGTTTTATAAACCTACCCCTGTACACTTTAGCTGCAAATGTTTACGTTACATTTTGGGTATTTCATTTGCATATGTATGTACATAATTTTAATGGGCTAAATTCATCTATAGCTTTTATCTATGGACACGCATTTTCAAGTTAGGAGAATGTGTCCTGATTTTCGAAATGGGGTACTATATATATTATTTTATTTATACTTTTTATATAAACATCACACAGTTGTTTTTTATTCTGCTTACAAATGTCAATGTAACTGTTATGAAGTTTAAAATATGCTGAAAATAACAAACATGAACATGTTTTGTTGCTTTTTCTAATATGAGATCACGTCCGCTCGAGCAATTTTTTTGGCCAGGAGGGTGGCATTACAAAATGCTAATGACTTTTTCTATTACACGGTAAAAAGTATTTAAATTTTCTAAAACAGTGTCATATTGATAGTAGATTATAATGGGAACAAAATTAAACACATAACAATTGCTGTTACGAATATTAACCAAAACAAAAGGAGGGAAAGATCCAGAGTGAAATAGCAGGGTGCTGCACCCTGCTCATTTTTGGCTCCCCACTGCCGCCCCTCTGAGTTGGTCACCACATAAATGTTAAATGTCTTGTAAAATTTCATACATTTCATACATTTTTGCAGCTATTAAATGGCAAATTAATAAACTATTTTTTATTAACCAAAGCTATAATCATCATACACATTACAAACCTGGATTAAGCAATTTATTAGAAAATGTCAATTTACTGGACCGGCTTCCCAACCTGCGTCTCTTGAGCGGCACGCTTTACCTTTCTTGATCCTAGATCTTTCCCTACAAATGTAAATTAAAAGAAAAAGTTATCACTATGATTTAAGATACCGATATATAGCGTTTTAATGAATGAAATTGACACAATGCTACTGCAGTTCAAGGGGCGGAGCCTACTGATCATATTTCAATGTAGTGATGCAAAAAAATAAATCCCAAATAATTTCTTTTTCTTATAAGGTAAAATTTTAAAGTATACATACATATGAAGGCCATTTATTGTGTATCTAATGTGTACATAAAGCCGTCGGCTTTATGCAAATTACATACCTAAAAACTGGCCATAGTACACCGATTAAGCGCCGAAAAGAGTGTTTCAAATCTTGCTGTAGTTTGGTTATTTGGTAGTTACTGAATGCTTCCGAACCCATCCCCACACTTTGAAGTTCTGTAATCGAACGTGTAAATATTTAGTACAATAGTGTTAACATGGACATGCTAAAATTATTTACATGTTAATATCTACTGAGTTCTTATTATTATTGCACTGAATGAACGCGGAAGATTAATTTCATAAAGATAGTGTATACACCCGCATGTCAAATGATTAAGCACATAGTTAATATACATGTAACGCATACACACAATTGCGCAAATGTATTCAGGAAGATCAATGCAGTGAACAAACAAAAGGGATTTTATATAAAAATATATCATTACATATGTATTAAGGTGTGCCGTCATATTTCCTTTTATGTATTTAGTGAGGAATTAAGTCGTGGCAATGTTCTACTTTAAATGTGTGTGTGTTTTCGTATTTTCGAGATGTATAGGTAAGTTAACACTTTGTTATATTATTAGCCTTCGCCATAGATGTTTACATAAGTGTGTTCGCTCTAGTTCATATTTCAAGTACCGGGTAAATAAGTTAACAACAATAAATCTTACCGCATCAAATTTCTAATCTAAAAGCTATCTGTTTTCTTCGAACTATGACCACAGAAATATGTATAATGTTGATGATTGACTTTCTGATCATATCAACAAACGAATATCGAACCAATAATACTACAAAAGCATGCGATATGGTACATACATGATTAAACACGTATTAATATATGGCGGGTTCGGTATGTGAAAGAAACAATATTGCTATCATAGTTGGCACTACTTTTTCAGATCAAATGTAGTAAACCTTATCCTAAACCATTAAAAGGGTTACATTGAGTATTGTTATTTAATTAAAAGTAGTATGCTGTAATAAAAATGAGTGTGTTGTTTTTATTTTATACTCAATTCTGAGGCTTTTAGCAATACATTTAAGTGATGTGGGATCTTGCATCCACACACATAGAGTTTGTGTATGCCTAGAATGGCGAAGATGTGCTTTAGATGGTTTCTATATCAACCATTGAACGCCTTTTTAGAGAATACAAATAGCATGTACAGTTTCAAAAACAATTTAAGCGACTGAGCCATATTACTAAATGCAATGTCATCTAATAAAATACTGTAATTATACAATTTACTTGATAATACATTATAACTTATTACAACACAGTTGTTGTAAATAAGTCTCAATTGAAACACTATAGAATAGATTCCAAACAAATGAATATGACATTTTTTTCGATATTAAAATAAAATTACTTATCTAAAAATAAAATTTACAGCACAACATTATACATTCATAATGGTTTTGATGCTGATTGTGCAAGACATCGAATGATTCAGAAAATTAAACATGTGTTTATTGTAACAAAATGTATACACACTGAACTGAATTACCAAAACAACAGTGTTACTATTATTTAACGCCAAAGTTCGTATCCTTATACAATCCACATGGCTGCATAATATCATGGTTTCATTCATAGAATGTCTTAATTGTTCTTCAGCTCAACTTAAATATAGAAAAATGTGTTTTAACTTCGTTTCGTACACATTTCGAATTAGCTAATATTGTAAAAGAATGAAAATAATAACATGCGTTTTACTTTAATTTAAGTTATTTAAGTTGCCGCGCCTCAGTGTATTCTAAAGTTGATTGATCACAATAACAGTTTCTGAAACAATCACTATTATTAACTCGCTACTTCAACTTTTCTGGCACACTGTCTGTCGCCAATTATACAAACAAAATATTCAGCTGCATAACATGGAGTGCGATCACTTAATGAGATTGCTCTAACAATATATATTAACCTGAGAGAAATCCTATATAAATATATGCTTATCATGCATACCTCCAAATAACATTTTCTTACTTCATTGTAGATCAACACATTATGATTTCTGCCATTTTGACTGTATGTCAGTTGTAAGATATATCCATATGATTTGGTAGGCTCTATAATTCAACAAGTGTGTACAGGTATAAAATTAACATTAAGAGAACACTCAATTTACTTACTAGTAAACTTACAATTGTGGATGTTTTTGTAACGCTACAATTGGTTATTTAAAAAAAAAGTCAGCTATTGCAAATGTTACTTTATTGTTGGTAAAAGTTTACATTTTAAATGCAAGCATCAGATTCAACACATGGTTTCACACAGCATATAAAAACCGAAGTAATAATTGCTTTTACTATAGATCAGTTGATTGCATTTCAAAAAGTTTTTTTTTTTTAACTGAATGCTAAATATGAGTTAATTTGTTTTGTTTTTTCTTTTTATATATTCTGCAGTGTGTAAAACTTTATGATCTTTATCATATATTAGTAGATGATAGTTTTTTTCTATTATTTTATATTACTTTGAGACGTCTATGTGTCAAATATATTTACATTTTGAGAAACAACAATGGACAAAATATGATGACACACTATGGTGACTTTCGGCGGTTACCTTTTAAGTAATTGATTGTGTTGTTGACACCTGACACTTTTTTGGAAACAGAGTGTCGTGCTTTTTAACTATCTAATATAACTGACATCTCATTATAGTCTATTATATTTGAAGTGATAAAAATGGTATTTGCAGATTTTGACATATCCATATGGCCTAAATACTGAAAGTTGTGGGTTAATATGCCAGAACTGTATTGTTAGGTCAGCTTTTACGATTCGCAGTCTTTTCGTCTCCATATTTTTATCCTGGGTGTTTCGCCACAATTTCCAAACAACGGTCGTTTCGCCAAATATATATATAATGGTACATTTTATATCATATGTACACATATATAATATGCACACATTGTCCTCTTTTTTCACTACAAATAACCGCCCCGTTTATACATACGCTAAATTTCACTAATTGGCCTAATTTGAATTTGACGTCACTTTGCACTTAATTGAATGTATTTAAACCAGTTATAAATTAATCTAAAACTCACAGGATTGTTTTTTTATTGTTATGCTAATGTGTACACGGGGTTCATGAAATGATTTTGACTGATTCGACATGCGCGTGATTATTTCAAACTGTCCCACCTCTAGAATAGCCAGTTATTTTATTTGTTTGCATGTATTTCATCGTCACCACACACCAGCATAATCATATGTATCATATTTGTCATCATGATCATCATAAATCTGCAAATCACCAACGTTTCACACGAAAATAATCATGTACACATGGAGTTGCATTGAATGTGCTTTATATGCACGTACATCTCTATGAGTGAATATGTGAAAGGTATGATTCCATTAAAGTAAAAATTTAACTCATTTTTCATATTTAAATATTGAATCTGAATAACACACTTATTATCCGTAAATACACATCGTAGATAAATGTTTTAATACAACAAATACTGAATGTTTAATTTAATTTATAACAAGATTAATACGTGTTCACATATATACAATAAACATTTAATTCTTTATGAACTCTGTTATCTTTTTCAACAAATGTCACATAGTGATTTGAGGGAATCTGTAAATAAAATACGTTAGTTTCATATATACAAGTAACTATTTTGCAAATTTTTTATTCGCATTAATACACCGCTAAGTTAAAAACAATGCGTACAGGTGTTCAATTTGACTAATAACTTTCTCGTCACGATTCGTCGTGAGACAAAATAATTCGCCACGAACGTTCTCGAACACGCGCGAATTTGTGTCGCGAGATTTAGCGATAATTCGTGACATCGCGAACGAGCGCTTCGCGATTAAATTGGTTCGTCGCATATCGTGAACGTTGCGGGTTTTCGCGTGGCATGTACTGTAAATGGAAAAAGCGCAAATGCTACTATGATAATACCGAAGTAGCGTGAAATTAACAAGACCGTGAAAATATTAAGATGAACCGGAAGTCTTGCTTTTCCCACAATACCCCCGTGAGAGTTATCATACTAGTGACGGTAAAAAACATAACATTGTGCCGATGCATAATAACATTTAACGCATGATTATTTTACATACGTGGTGATTTCTTAAAAATACAGTTTAGCACACCATTACTCGCCATGACTTTAATAATTATATATTGCAGTAATGTTCGGACTGCTGTTATTATTACAGACTTTACTAGTAAACAAGAGTGTATCTCTACAATTACCTCTCACATATATAATACTAAATACAAATAATAGATCTCCATGTTTGGTTGTATATAATACACATTTTAATAACCATCACTCAAACAAAATGCGCATGTACTCTATACTGAATATTTTTTTCACGCGTTTCGATAGTATGGCGTGAAATATCTTATTCGACACGTGACTGAATGAAACGATTGGTCATTCTTATTCGACACGTGACTGAATGAAACGATTGGTCAGTCTTGGACGAGGATCTCAAACATTAGTTTATGTTGTGTTGAGCTCATTCAACCAGGCGTTTTCACGCAGTACATACCAGTTTTATAATTTTAGTTCATTTTAGTTATTGGTTAGACTGGACACTTTTACCAAGTTCTGTTTAAATTGGCTTCAAATCGCTCGTCTGGTATTGCAATTATGAGTTTGTTGTGTTTTGAAAAACACAAGTAGAACAGGAGAAAAGACTGAGGTTACTCCATAGTTAGACTGCAATTACAAGTCTCGGCAATTGTAAATACGAACGAAATATGCATGAAATATAATAGTAACTGGTATGGCTGAAAAACGAAACATACATGCATGTTTGGTTTACTGACACACAATACTTTGTTTATGTCTTTTACCTTTAGGCTAAATATAACGGATTTTAAACTTACATGTTAATTACGGTCCCATTTGTCACACATGTGCTTTATGATGTGTGTGGAAATAGTGCTTTCGTTTATAAATCAATGTTCAAACGATCAAAACTTGTTGAATACAGGTCAATGTAATTCTTTGAATTTCTCGTAAATGTGTACACCTTTGTGTTGCTATAAACCTATAAACACTTATTTTACTATATATATAAATTCATAATGAATTATATTTGTAATCGCCTAGCTATTTACCATTTTATATATTCAGTGTTTGCTTATTGACTGTATGTCTAGTTGCGACTGTACACGCAATCACTAGTTGCGCGACTAAAATTAAATGTTATTATGCCACTGGTGCACAATTTCGTTGAAGATGCTGACCCAATATTTTAAAGCGTTATTATACCACTGACCGATAACAAAAATTAACCCCGCCAACTTTCTGTAATATCCGGTCCCTGACTGGTAACACGTTTTTGCTCCACCCTCATTAAAGAATAGCATGCTACTGTGTCATGTGCAAGGATTGTTTCGACCCGCCCACTTCTCGGAACTCCTTTTTGTAGGAGTGGAATGTCACTTACGTCGTTAAAATGTTAACAAAGAATAGATATATACAATTACAACATTTTAATTCACAAAACTAAACTTTACTAGAACAAAACCTTTAAACATTATTCTATTAACAGCAATTAAGTTATTATGTCAAATAAGCATTATGCAAAAACATGCAATGCACAGCATAAAAAACCTGTCAAAATGGCTGTGAACCTGAAAATATGAAAGAAAATCTGCCACCTTTGAAAATAACTCACAATAACCTAAGCAAAACAGCATATGTAAATAAATGACATTATTAATTATATAAATATTTAAACATAAGCCCCTATGGCTCTAAAATAGGCAAAATAGAAGGCAAAGGATTATAATTTGACTTGTATTTGTGCACTCAAGATGGTATTACCAGGACACTCACCAATTGCTTACTCTGCCAGGAAGGACGTGATACCCGTTGCTGTCCCACCAGATTGTGTAAACTATCAAATATCCTGTCAGAATTACCGTTAACATGTGCGATAAAGTAATTGTTTGTATGTACTAGGTGATTGCGTCTACTTGGCTACCGATTGCGGACTGCACACACATAAACACCTCAATATCCCAAACAAATTGATATATATCAAAGCACTAAACGACTTCGAGATGATAATGACATATACACATTACTTCTTGTTTATAATCTGTAAAAAGAGAATTGTGCAGACAAAATAGGAAATTAATTCTCAACTGTGCATTTTCCTGTTAAAATCAATGCGATCTTCCCCCGATAAAAATCAAATATCCATATACTTTATGAAAGCACACACCTAATAGTACGTATGACGTAAATCTCTTCCTATCAGTATATGTTGCATATCGCACAGAAATTACCGTTTTTACATGTCATACTAAATTCATCGTAATGTTCGCTTCCATGGTACTGTACAACCAAATATTGCTATTTCCAGGATATGTAACTTGGCACATGTGGGGGGTCCTAATAACATTATTAAATTTCTGAATAATATGTTATCTTGATATTCGGCATGATGTGTGTGTCCTGGCGTTGTAACAACGGTATTTCCAGCAATATATAAATATTTATTGCATACCAACCTGTTTGTCTTTCTAGGTTTAAGTTCGTTATCGGAATGATACAGTCTTTATTTCCTATTCTATTCATGAATGTTAGCCCCTCTGGTATCCTTTAGAAAGACATGTCCACGTGTACAGAACTAACTTCCTCCGAGAGTTGTTTTCTTGGCATTGTCTCAAATCCATACTACCCTTAGTACAATACATACATGTGAATAAAATATATATTTAGTGGAAATAAAACAAATGAAATATTACATGGTTTGAGCTTGCTTTAATTTATTCATGAAAATAAAAGTTCGGGTTAAAGAAATGCGATCTTAATCCTAACGTACGCCACATCCGCTGACGCTGTAGTAAGCAGACAATATAGGTGTCTTAAACTAAATACGATTTTAATAAGATTTCATTTGTTTTGATATATGTACACGTATGTGCATTGTAATTTATTAAATAAATTTTTTTTAACTCTGATTTGAATATTTATTGATATATTTCCGAAATTTGTATTCACGTAATTATGCTAATTTTGCTTTTAAAAGTATCTTAATTATATAATGTTTATAATATTATATAGGTAATCTTATTTTGAAATTTAACATAACATGAACTGTCGATAAACTGTGCGGAAATCAGGTTTTTATGTCAACTTAGACTTCGACTTAATGTTAAATTATACGAGGAGTATGTTCCATACAACACCCGGTATTATCAAGCATACATGGGTGTCGTCGAAGTAAATAGTCCGAAAACATTAATACCGACAACGGCCCAGTACATCATGAAAGCGTTGGATTTCTTGTATCACAGTACAGACGATAACATGTTGTAAATGTAATATGGATACGCATGTGTTAGCCATCATATTGCTATGTATGCAATATTTTAGACAAGGTACACACTATGATCGTTACTTGTTTGTTTAATATATTACAATAACAAATATTTATAATGTAATATATGTCACTAAATATGTTTCAGTTGTTGATTCGGCTATCAACCTAAAGGCCAATGAGGACGTATATTTGAATAGCTGTCTCACACTCGAATGCTCAACATCATCTTCATTTACCACTGTTTACTGGGGTATGACAGAAAAAGGTGTCTCTGAAAAAATAGTCCTTGTGCAACAGTATGCCGGTGGAACATGCTATCAGAGTACAAAATATATGGACTGCTTTTGCAATTCTACGACATTGTTTATATGTGTATTAAATGCAGTAACGTTATCAAATGATGGGCAAACTTGGCGGTGTTCGGCAGGAGTTGATGGTGTGGTGGCGTATAGCAACAACTACACAATCAGTCTGATACGTACGTAATAACATTAATTATACCAATAATATTGGATATTTTCAACAATTGTGTTATTTGATCTATAATAATAATACTAATAATAATAATAATATTATTATTATTATTAATAATAATACTAATACTAGTAATAATAATAATAATAATAATAATTAAATATTTATTTAACGAAGATAAACTTGTACAGAAATATATCAAATATAATTTACAGAACATGCAACTTAAATGATACATTTCTTATTTACTACAAGGTCTTCAAAAATATATCATAAAAATCAATATCAACGAAACAATACGAGTATAACACTATTACAGGTAATCAAAATAAACATATCGAATGTTGTTGAAATATAACAAAAGTAATACACACAAGCACTCACGTACATGTTGTCATTCATAAACACACTTTAAAGAAGCATACAACATATCCATATTGCATTGAGACATTATAACAGTGACAGATATAAAGCGTAAATCATGAAAACAAATTTTAATCATAAAAACAAAGTACATTAATGAAATAGCTGTAGTTTAATTAATCAAGAGCGGTAAAAACACAACCGAACAGAACATTTTATTTTGATTTAAGGATATACAGCTTATCATCAAAGTGAATATACATTTGACAACTATTGCATGCGCTTAAGTATAACACAGAGTGCTAAAACATTAATTAATAATTAAAATAAATGTAGTGATAGTTTATTAATATAGAATGCGAAAAGTATTGGTAACTATGTGGGAGAATAATGTATTATTTTGTATTTATAACACTTGAACGTTGATCAAATTGTTCTTTATCTTAAAAGCCTCAATAATGTATTTAGATAGACGATAGTGCATTGTCTTTTTCTTCACATTTAACAATTGTACACATTTTAACATGCTCGGTGTTCGCGTATAGTATAGAGGAATGTTATTCCCTATAAATGTCACATATCAGCACGAAATGAAACTCGTCCTCGATTTCGTTGAGATTGCAGAATTCACACTTCCTTTCTTCCCGGGCAATGTGACGATGTCGTCCTTGTTCAATCGATAGTTTATGAGAGGACAGTCTTATTTTGGCAAGAGACTGAATGCGTTTACCGTAATCCATTGTGATGAAATAGTCCGACGTTTCAAAGTTCGGTTTTAAACATTAAATAGTTGAAGTGCACTAGACTATCCAACAGAGCTTCTCCATTGAGAAATAGAAAAGTCTTTAATACGTATTATAAATTCTGCTAAAAATAGTTTAACGCTAATAACGGAGTCTCTATATAACCATATGTCATTAAAACCAGTTTGTTGTAATAATTGCATGAAGTTTGACAACCACTTGCTCCGCGATTCACACTCGATCAACAAGATACTATATTTACCATATAAAATGGTATTAACATTGTAACTATTTATTAACTTAAAGCAATATTTTACAAAGGTATGCCTTTAATTTATTTTTAAAAGTTATTAAATTGTTTGTTTGCCGTACTGAAGAAGGTACTGAGTTCCATATTGCTATGCTGGAGAATCCAAAAGATCGTTGTAGTTTGTATTTGGTACACGTTTTAGCTTTAAATCTCTCTTTTTACAAGATCGCAAACTATAGTGATCGTTTTGTGAAGGTGTTATAAGGCCACAGTTATATGTTTGTGTTTGACTGTGAAAGGCTTGAAAAACCATTTCTGATGTGAACTATTGTATTCGTTGTTCAATGTGATAACCAGTTAAGATCTTTAAAGAGTGTTATTGAATTAATTCTATAATTTGTTTTTAAGATATGTGCTAAGAAAGGCTTTTGTATTTTGACTATTCTATTAATTTCCGTGTTTACAGCTGAGCTTCAAGTAGTACATGCGTAGTCAGATATAGAGATATATTCATTATAGAAGAACTTTCGCATTTCAAGAGTCAAACAATAGTTGAAGAAGGAACATTCTAGATGAAATTTTTGAATATATTTTGTCAATGTGTATTTTCCAAGTTAGATTATTATCAACATACAGACCAAAACGTTTCTGACTCTGAACATTATTGATAACAGAGTCTGAAACGTTTAAATTTATATTAAGATTTTGTCGAACTTTATGTTTTGAACCTTATGCCATGCACGTTGTTTTAAGTGGGTTAATAACCATGTTATCAGTTTGACACCACTGCTGCACATTCGAAAGATTGGTCTGTAGGTTAGATTGAATAATTTGCAGGCTAGTTCCAGCTTTGTGCAGAGTTGTATCACCAGCATGCATTTCATAATTACATATAAGGTTCAATGACATATCATTAACATACATTAGAAAAAGAAGAAGTCCTAAAATAGAGCCCTAGGGAACACCAGAGTTAATGTTCTTGCCATAAGATGTAATGTCTTCTGCATTGCAAAATTGAAGTCTATTCGTCGGATATGGTTCAATTAAATTTCGTTAAAATGACAAAGTTTTAATTTGTATAAAAGAACCCTGTGATCCACTAGACCAAAATACTTTTTGAAATCTGAAAACACTGTTCCAATCATTTCACCATCATCAATGTTTTGAGCCAAGAATCAACTATGTTAATCAATGCTGTTTGGCAAGAATGATGTCTTTTAAATCCCGACTGGGTTTTGTGAAGTAGATCTGAAGATTCTAGATAGATGTGCAATTGATTAGCAATGTGCTTTTAAAAGCTTTTAGATATAGTAGGAAGAAGGGATAATGGTCTATAATTATAAGCATCTTCTACATTCCGCCCTTGAATAAAGGTACTACATTTGTAATTTTAAGCTTGTCAGGAAAAGTTCTATGAGCTATACAATTAGTTATCAGTGCAGTGATTAGTTGTTTTATGAACTCAGTGCAAAGTTTAAATATGTTACACCCTATGCCATCAATACCAGAAGATTTATTGGAGTTAAGTTGACCAATTAGTGTGCTCACTTCTAAAGAAGTAATAAATTGTACATAAAAGTATTTGGAATCGGTCCTAGCATCCAAATACTTCTTTAATTCATTAAAGTCTAGCTAATTAAATTTAGTCTTATTAGTATTTTTAGAGACGCTTCCAAAGTGGTAAAATGCTAACAATTTTAATATATTAAAATTAATTAATTGGTCCGGACTGCCATCGGTGACTGAATATAAAAGTCATGTCGCATGGCCTTAACTCAATGGGCTTAAACTATATTTGTGGATTTCCCAAATTTGTACCCGGCATGCACAAAGGGGCATAGAGCAATAAAATACCCTATATATTCTATAAATATAAACAATACTACTATCAAATATTTACATAACACCCTAGACTGATTAAGTGCCTACATTTCATTCTAAAAAACAATATACATTCCGAATTAACTGTATGACAACAGCCAATACATTTATCTTTCAAAAAAACATGCTGTTCACAGCAGTTAATATGTTTTTGTTCTATTTCAATAGAAAGTTGCATGGAAAACAAGGACAATTTTGAACTTGGACACAGGTGTGCACCTCGACCTTGCACATTTTGTTCCATTGTGTAACCTTTTTAGCACATTCATGCACATTTTAGCATGTTTCTTTAACTAAAGACAGTTATGAATTAATTTAGACTATGATTTCAAATGTGTGTTACTGCATATGCGTTACAACACCATAAACATTAAATGTGTTTGCATTACTGACAATACTTTGGCAGCCATGTGCAATTTGTAAAGTAATTTAACAAGCAACGTCATTGGCTGAATATTGATTGCAATTGGCAGGGGGCAATTAAATCGCGTTTTAGAAACGCATGTAGTAAAGTGTATTAAACGAAAGTGAAACATTGTTATTGTAAATTGAAACAGTTTTCCACATATGTTTATTTTAAAAAAAAGTGCACATTCAGTTGAGGGTTAGTTCTATTACACATTAAAATAACACTATCCAACGAATCAACATCAAAACAAGAGCTTGTTGGAAGAGGGACATTTTGACCATAAGTCTATTTTGCAGAGGCGCACACCTGTGTCTGAGTAAGAATGATGAGCATTTTATATGAAACTTTTGATCTAAATTCTTTGAAAAGCCAGTAGATTATTGGCAAGTTTGTGTTTTTCTGAAAGATAAATATCTTGGCTGTTGTCAAACAGTTTATTTGGTATGTTTACTAGGTAGTTAAGTAGAAATTTTGACAGTAGAATCCCTTGTTTATATTTATAGTATACATGTATATGAAATGTATATCGAGTATTTTATTGTTCCATGCCCCATGTGGGCACGCACATACAAATTCACAGACAGCAACAGGAACCATAACTAGTACCTTAATTCATATCATACATTCATACATGTATGGGTTAAAAAACTATGGAATTTCTCTGTTGGTTCCCTACATGTGCATCACAAACTGTACAAGCAGGTCTAGTGATGAAACCAGCACAGCGTTCTTTTCTGTTTATGAGCAAGAATGACGTCATTTTGTTGATAATCGTGACGTCATGTTATGTCTTAAGTTTGATTGTGTAGGTAATTTATCGAATGTGGTGAGATAAATAGAATACCAGATCGGCGGTGGATTATAATAAGTTTATCTGCTCGGTGATTTTGCCAGTAAAACTATTTATAGATTATATGAGACCTGTGCTGCAAAAATGGGTCCTATGGATGAAAAATCACAATTTCCCTTATTTTCATTTAATACTATGTTTACGAAATAAAACCATGTAGAAATTATAATATTTCATCATTTTTATTTTTTGAGATATTGCCAGAAATGTTATACCACCGTATAATACAAAATGTCATATTTTGTGCAAAAATAGGAACACAAAAGTACACTTTATTTACTTATATTGATATACAAACAATACACAATGACACCACAATTATCAAAGACTATACTACAGTTGTATAAAATGAACAATTATTTGTCATTTTGTCCTCACATTGTTACAAAAATTATTTCAAAACACAGTTTGCCTGGTAACCAAATTAGAAAATTAGCTATTAAGATTAAAAACTTCGTGCACATTACCGATTTCAATTATTTTACCAAAATGTTTGTGAAAACATTGTATTTGCATATCAGTATCTTAGTTAGAAACGTATAAAAGTACATTTTTATGATAATTGCACTGCCATGAAATATCTTTACAAACCTGCTGGAATCAATGTAAATGTGTGTAGGTTTAATAATAATAAACTTTGTTATTTATATGATATCAATTATATTTGTTTCTATCGGCCAATATATTTCTTTTTAATATGCACACTACAGCTGATGCATAGAAGTTTCATTTCATCGAATGTACACATTGTGGAAGACAGTAACTGTCTCCATAGGAACAGCATTTTGGATGCTAATGGGGCAGTATATCAAACAAACATGCAATAATGATTTAAGTAATGCCGGTCACATGTTTTTATATAAACAACCTTTATAGTTTTAACACGCACACTATTATTGTTTAGTTGAATTTTAAACACATGAACAAAATTAACAATATAATTTTATGTTACTTATATCCTTAAACGGTAGATTAAAAAATCAAACAAACATTTACTCAAACTTGACAGCACTAGAACAATTACCCATAACATAATACTTAAACATTTCAGTTTGTAAGAAAACAAGGTAAATAATTATTCATCGTAAGAAATGACAACTAAAACTTATCCAATTAGAATACGTAGGTTTTGTACACATGAAAACAGGATACATGTAATAGAGTATAATAAAATACAAGTACATGTACTGGCCCAGTATTCAAACATTTCCTAATGGAAATCTTAAATAGTACTTATGTGTTATACATGTGAGAATTATTTATGTTTACAAAATCGCAAAATGCTAAACACCTAAGCAATTTTTACTAGTTTTAAACATTTAAATGTAAAAATACTTCTTCATGAAACCTCCATAGACTTAAAGAATTTTGTGATTTAAAAAGAAACTTAGGTTTTCCCTATAGAGATTTGTGAATAGAGACCTGGTCAACTTAAAACGAATTTTAGCGCTTTTGTTTAGTTTAACAGTTTTGGAAAAACGCATTCCTTTTGTCCAGTTATGATCAAACATTATTGAATGTGTACACATTAAAACAAACATTCAACACGTTTATTTTTGTCTTTGATTATCCTATTTAGGAACTAGAGGTATTTGGCCGGTTAGCAACAGATGTACGACAAAACAGTCAGATTCCAGCAAGGAGATACCACTGCTTTTCTGAAGTCAAATGGTGAAACCTGTTCCAAATATTTGGTTCGCAATATCATCAGTCTGAAGGTTGACACCTGGCCTCCCCACGTTTTACTTTTACCTCGGGACCATCACTAAGCTTTAAACACGAGGTACATCTACATTCTACTGAAAAAACCAGACGTGGCATATTATGGTCATACCGGCACGACTTCATGACGGTTGTGTCTGTGTCCTGTATAAATAGTACAGTACAAGTACCGGTATTGTTTTGAAAACAATAATCCCTCCTGATTTTTTGTAAGTATAGGTCATAAATTTAAACTTAATATCATATAATTAAATGTCATTCATTAACTATCAAGTCCTTAATAGATGTGTTTTTTAATTAAAATGTACATATTGTAGCGATTTTTATGGCATTCATCATCAAATTAATCTCTCAAGCTCGGTATGGTTTCTGTAATATGGTGAAAAGATCATCTAATTGCATGTGGAATAATACTCGGTTCATAGTTATTTATACCTGCATGGTTACAGCATCCATATGTCACTATTTTTTTCCCCACAGCCAAAAATGCCAGTCACTAGATAACTTGGTGTGGCCTGCCAGCATCAGGGAGTATTCGATCCCCTAGTGTATTCCTTCAAAATATAAATTTAAGATAGCAATTTCAAGATAGAGTTTCCAGCAAATGAAGATGTTCCTTTAAATACATCAGGCTTTGGGATTTTTTTCTAAACAATGTGGAAAATGTGCACATTTTCAATGGTAATAAATTCAATCATCCCAGTGTCAAAGAAAAATAAGTTTGTTTATGCAGTAAAGATTCTTCACCAATTGTTATTGTTAATACTAATATTTAGAAATGTTTATTAGTTTCAATGACAATTTTAAAAATTATTCATGCAAAAACATAATTTGTAAGTGCGATCAATGCGCAGGCATGAGTTCAACATAAAAGGTGGACAAACCACAAGTCTATATTAAAAAACGGCAACACACATTAATAATGTCTTGCATACTTCCATTAACGTTTAATGGCATAATTATGTTTGCATTTTAGAAATAAAAAGTAACAGCCTTTGCAAAATGTTCATATCAAAACTAGTACACTTATAATATGTATGTGAGTTTTTAACGTTATTTGATTAAGATATTACAATTTGAAATTGTCGCCACTTGAATATATTGTCTGACAAAATTACTTCCGGGTCAAACTCTGCTGATAATATTTACAAGGAAAAGGCAAATAATTCGATAGATAAACAATGAAAACAACATAAAATGTCATACGTACCTGCTGAAATTGTTTTTCCATATATACTGTCCAACAATACAGCTTTTGGGTTAAAATTAACCGAAAAAACAAGGACATTTCCGATATCAAAACGACAGTGTCTACACAAAAAGGCGACCAGCGACACCTTCAGCTCGAGGGAAATTACCCTCATAAACTGGTTACAAAACAGAAACATTTATTGATTTCACAATATTTAACATCTACAGAGATTAGGTTTGTAACTTATTACATTTTATATGAAAGTTACTGCATATTAATGACATGTTAATTATACAAAGACATTATTGGAGAAAATCGCAAAGAAATTGTAATCTCATTTTTTTCTCGATAACGTCGTTACCGCCACAGGACTCAATTTTGCTGACCGCGTCGCATATAACAAAATATGTGCTTACTAGATGACCATTTATGATCAGGGGCGTAGCTAGCCGTATATGCATGTGGATTCATAATATTGTTTGGGTATGCAACCAAGCCCAAAACACGCCCACCCATTGAAAATTTTGAAAATGATTATAAAATTATTGTATTTTTAGCATTAGTAGACGCTTCATAAGCATAAAAATCTACATTTTAAGATAACTAATCAACAAGAAACATTTACTTTGAACATTTTACCTTGAAATAGAGATTAAACTTCAAGTACAGGCCCCGCGATAAACAAAAGCCTTCTTGCCAGCGAACTGTACAATAACACGTTCAATATCAATTTCCATAATTATGTCTGTAACTGTATAACATTGCTAGCCAAGGCAAAGGTATGGAAGGTCTTAAATGGTACCGGTATATTTTGTGAACGAATGTTATTGTATATTTAGTAAGTAGTTGGGGGTATCATAGGTTATTTAAGTATAAAAACGATCCGGAAAGGGTTAAAATATACGCATTTAGTCAAGAACGACTGAAGTATGTGTTATGATTGTCAAAATTCTTTTGGTCAAAATAATGCGAATTTCGCCGCGCACTCGCCGATAGGCACCTACGCGCCTGGACATTGTCTGATGTTAACTGGGTGAAATAATTGTATACAACTGTCGCACCCACCCCAGAAACTCCATTTGATTATATGGAGTAAATAATCCCCAAGCGGCTGAGGACAGGTATAAATACTTTTAAAACGACTACCAGCGAGGGTGACCACGTGGTGGTCACAATTAGTCATCAGATATGGCGGTGCCCGTATGACACAAGGTATTTTGCTTTTTGTATTATTTAAATGCAATATGTGCACGTAATACACTGACCAATTTCCAGCCAAAATACTACGAAATAGCCCGATATAAGTTTAAGCTTTATGGTTTACGTTTTGACTGAGTTTACCTTGTGCATATTGTTCATACCGATGACCTAGATTCCTCAAAACAACGGTCACATTGGGCCCCAGACCAGAAAATAGTGTTTTATGCATTTAATACCGCATACGTTTGCTGAAACAATTGCAGTTTAGATATATATTTGCAGAGTAGCATAACCAATAAAAAATCTTATTAAGCAGAATCAAATATTTTACAGGGATAAATCGGTAATGGTTACATTGGGTTACACAATTGTGTTGGTCACATAGAAATACAAATTAAAGATAAAACAAATCGAACAAAGTACGTTATTAGAAGTCAACTCGTCAAATTGCGGTTTACACCTCAATAATGAAAAAACACTCTGATTCCAATCCAACTCAGCCCTATAAGTTTTCAAAAAATATTAAGTTTGTAGTTTCAGGACAGAGTTTGATTTGATGTTAATAAATAAATGTGTTTTTATTACAATCTTTCTATAAAATATTTCCAAGTCAAACAAAAAAAACAACATCGTTCAAATGTTATACACGTTTAGTCAAATCATAACGCTTGTAATAAGTAAAAATTACTCTTAAATAAACATACCGATATGGTAATAAACATAATTGTAACATAAACTACATATCTGCGTTATTTTTTATATATCGAATGTATGAATATATGACAAGCTATGCCTAGATCACAATTTACACTACGCTCGATTGGTTTGCTCAATTTTAGGACATGGGCCGGCGTTCACAGATCGGAGAAGATACAGTCTTTGCATGGTCCAACGGTGGCCGGTAAGCAATCTTATGATTGCTAAGAAATTGCGTAATAACTATCCGTATTTGGCCGGCATCTGTTCGACACATTAAGTTTGCATATTTACAGTGCTGTTTTTCCTATGTAGACAAATCCTTCACAAACCAAAGATCATTCGTTAAGTGTCTGTGTTACTTGAATTGAACTGCATAATTATATAGATGCACTACTACTAAACAGTGATTGTCAGTACATGTATTATTGAATTGACAGGAGACAAGATGGTGCTAACGATACCTTTTGTACAATATGCAGATTCGGTAAAGTTCCACTTGAGCTTTATTTTACGTTTCATATTGCGCCAACATTGATTTGCTATCGAGAGTTCGTACCTCGTATGTTCTTGATATGTATAAATATGCGTACTGCACTGTTATTATTCTCGTAAACGCTGTAGTAAAATTTAAGAATGGTCATAATATTATACTAATTAATGCAAATACGCATGCATTTCATTCAATAAACAACAGTCTCACGGCATCATATTTTTGTTTTAGATGGTGCTAACGATACCTTTTGTACAATATGCAGATTCGGTAAAGTTCCACTTGAGCTTTATTTTGCGTTTCATATTGCGCCAACATTGATTTGCTATCGAGAGTTCGTACCTCGTATGTTCTTGATATGTATAAATATGCGTACTGCACTGTTATTATTCTCGTAAACGCTGTAGTAACATTTAAGAATGGTCACAATATTATACTAATTAATGCAAATACGCATGCATTTCATTCAATAAACAACAGTCTCACTGCATCATATTTTTGTTTTAGATTCGACGGCAGAAAATAAATATGAATTCATTACAGATTAATCGAGTCTTTCATGCAACATTCCGTATGATAACACAGTGGATATCCAACATTTAACGTTTGTCAAATGACGATATTCGATATGAAAATTTTAAAATGTTTTAAATCAATTGAAATAATTTTAATATATCCTGGCGCGATGGTGTTATATATGTAGGTAGTATGTCGAAGATAATTCTGTGTCAGGAAGGATTTCAGTGTAAACTCTGAAGTTGCTATCGATGCATACTGCAGTCGCTCATATGCATATTTAGTTCTAGATTAAACACTATAGGTTTTGCGAAACGTGTGCGTATAGCATGAACAAGATGTCTTACATCTAACAAAAATACGTGTAAGGTATAAAAAGGATGTAAATACTGCACAACATAATAATTAAGCATTTGATTTACAATATATACACGATAAACATGTAACAAGGAAATTCATATCGTTAAGTATGTGTATATTAACGGACAAACGTACACCATATTTGAAGGGACCTGCTCACAGTTTGTCGAATTTATAATTATGTGTGTAACAGATTCCAAAAACTAAAATAAAAGTGTACATACAGAAGTAAAATAACACTCTTGACATAGAAAATAAAGTATCGTCAATAAGTAATCATACGTTGCAATTGATAAACATATTTAACGTTTGAAACGCGACATGATTAAATATTTTGGAGTTCTTATGTTGTTTTCGGTGCAAGTGCTAAAACACATGAATCACTTACAAATAATATAAATAGACATATACGTAGAAAAACTTTTAACTTGAAAGACGTAGATTGGAGCCGCGATGGATTTTGTATCACTTCTTTCCCTCTTTTTAGGCTTTTCTTACTATTATATATGAATTATTTAGTTCAGATGTTTTACATATTCTAGTTGTAAATACTAGAATTTGTGAACAGGTCCCTTTAAATATTTGTCAAAGAATTAAGAATGAACTTTATATGTATGCTATTTCTGCCATCATTTAAAAGATGCTGAAATAAACTGTTATATATGATATATGTCGTGTCAAATGTATTATATAAATACCAAGCTAAATAAACATATATTTTCATAATGTAATCGTGCACACATTACCGCACAGGTATACATACACACGGAAGTTAAATCAAGGAAGTATCTTCGTTAAATTATGTGTGTGTTTTTTACTGTTTTGAAAAGGCCTCTACCTAAGTAGGCAAACACATGTTTATTAAGTAATGTAGTGAAGTGTTTATAATTGGAAACGATTATTTAACGTTTCTACATTATAATTGCAAGATACTCTGACATGAATGTATTTCACCTTCATGCTGGACGTGTATTATTATTCGCAGCGTGTGTACAACGAGGTATGTGTTGGTATTATGTGATGGTTTGTTATGAAATCAATTGACTTTATTAAAGAAGCAGAACATAGGTTGCACTATCATGTGTTAATGTTCTATTATAATGCGGTAACTTTTCTACAATTATTAAATTATGGTCATAACATAGAGTAATAGCATTATTCATAAATATAGCACAGAAAGCACATAGGAATCTGCATAAAAACTGTAAAGTTTCCAACAAATTACAACGTTGCTCAACGTTAGAACCGGTTTATTGGTTATATCTGTGTCTATAATGTTTTATTTATTTGTTGTGTTTATGTCATCTGGCTGTAGGTACTTACCTACAACGCTTTGTTTGGACTTTACTTCTATGGTGGTAGTTAAGAATATAATATAATTATTGTAGTAAGTTTGTATCTCTTGAAATAATGGAGTTTGGCAAGCCGATATTGTATAACAATTGAATACAATAAGTAGCAGATTTGGCGGGCATTATCATCAAAGACCAATCTACAATAATTTAAAGGACAAACCGTGGGTGGAGACACAATAGCAATACGTAGAATATCGGTGCACTGATTGACTATTTATCGGTATAGATATGTCTCGGCCGGCTGTGTCATCACGGATCCGGAAATGTCGGTCATTCGCTCTTCTTTATATATAACACAAGTTCAGTCTAATTATTAGTATAATTGCACCACATTTATATCGCACTTTTATCCTGAATAATACATAAATGAACGCAACTCAAATAACATGGGTACAAATACATTCAACATAAAACCATATATAAATACACAGATAAAATATTTAAGATCAAACTGGTGGTGATACTATTACAATATTATGATAAAATGTATGCATGTAAGGTTAATCACTAATGGTAAAACTTGTGTTGTCAGTGCGTTCCATAGCTTTGGTGCAGCAGGCATGAAACATTGATCACCGTACGTTACGGTCCTAGTTCTTGGCACTACTAGGACAACAGAGTCATTCTGAGACCTGGGCTGTCTTTGTAGAGTATAGATTTCCAACATGCTCTTGATTGAAACAGTGCAATGTCCATGAAATGCCTTGTAAATATGAGTCGTACTATCTGCTTTATGTTTTATGGGTAACCAGTGAAAGTTTCCTCTGCACAGGCACTGTGACGTGACGTTCTGGTGATGAGACGAGCGGCGGTGTTCTAAGCAGTTTGCTGATTGTTGAGAATGATCTTAGAGGTGCCAAAGAGTAGTGAATTACAACACTCAGGTCTTGATGATACTACAGAGTCAATGAGAGACTTTGTGGCATCAATAGTTAAAATTGTCTTAGTTTGCCTCTTTGTCCGACCTGCATGTCGTGCAGTATGGAGATTAAGTTAACATGCTGTTCCATGTCCAGATGTGAATTCAGCATTGCACGGAGGTTTCTCACAATCGTTGAAGGTCTTATAAAAGTGTCACCGATTTTACTCCGAGATTTTCAACTACACTGAATTCCGTTGGGAACAAATGGAATCACCTCAGTCTTTTTCCTCGTTTAGTTCAAGCGGGTTCTTGATCATCGACTTTAAAATAGATTTTAAACGCGCTTCTATAAGTTGCAGTGTCCCATCCCGGACTCGTGATCCTTCTGTTTGAACGTCAGATACAGTTGCGAGTCGTCTGCGCCAGTTAATGCTTTCTGCAAATTGCACCTATATGATACGTGTACGTGATATATTATTTCCGACCGTGTACCGAACCTTGTGGAACATTTTATGTAGTTCATTCGTACAGGTTTTGAGAGTTCACCATCAATGCAGACAGCCTGGTAGCTGTCACTCAGATAGGACCTCAACCACTCGAGTGGCTTGCTAAATTCAAACACAAAAAGTACATACATTTAATCACTATGCATTCATACTCATTTAAGACAAATTTCAAAGGTATCCTTTTAGTATTTATGCTATTATTAATACACAAACACAGAGAAAATTATTTTACAGCTTACACCTGGCGCAAAAAAATTATACCTTACATAGCATTGGCTATTAAATATTAATTATATGTTAATACAAATTTCATTCTCTAACACATTGGTACATATTAACACCAATATAAATATAAATATAAAGACTTACCGGAGAGTGAAAGTACATGACGAATTTATAATACAACAGGAAGATTAAATCTCTGTTTGAACTTTGAATGCATCACTTTATCTTTAAATAAAGATCGGTATAGGACAAGAATAACTGTAATCACAACCCGTAGGTCCGTAAGAACCCGTATTTAATAGTAAAATTATTATCAGACAGGACTAAAAACTTCTCAATACTGTACCTTCGATGCAAAGCACAGAAATGTAAAACTGCATGATCGCTATTTGCGACCAGTGATGTATTACTAGAAATAGTAGTAGTAGTATTGATATTTGTAATATAATAGTTGTTGATGTTTTTAATATACTAAAAGTAGTAAGAGTATTAGTAGTAGTAGTAGTAGTAGTAGTAGTAGTAGTAGTATTAGTAGTAGTAGTAGTAGTAGTAGTAGTAGTAGTAGTAGTAGTAGTAGTAGTAGTAGTAGTAGTAGTAGTAGCAGTAGTAATAGTAGTAGTAGTTGTAGTAGTAATTGTAGTTGTAATTGTAATGTAGTAGTAATTGTAATGTAGTATTAGTAGTTGTTGTAGTTGTTGTTGTTGTTGTATTAGTATTAGTAGTAGTTATATATTCAGTGAATCCATATCTGGAACGTGCAGCTGTTCGAAAAATAATGACGCAGAGAGGCAGAATATCGATATTAAAACGGCAGGCATGATAATAATAATACTTATAAATACTCAGTAATACTTAGTAATACTTTATAATAATTACTACTATTGTCGTCTTTATTATTATTATTATTCTTAGTAGTAGTATTATCAGTCGTAGTAGTAGTAGTAATAGTAGTAGCACTAAGTAGAAGCAGTAATTGTAATAGTAGTAGTAGTAATAGCAGTAGTTGTAGTAGTTAGTAGTAGTAGTAGTAGTAGTAGTAGTAGTAGTAGTTAAAGTAGTAGCACTATGCAGAAGCAGTAATAGTATGTGTAGTAGTAATAATAGTAGTAGTAGTAGTAGTAGTAGTAATAGTAGTAGTATTACTACATGTCGTTCAAGAATGAAACTTTTGCATGGAAAAGTAATGGAAGTCAATCATGTGCATGTAATAATCAAACAGACGCTATAGCTCTAGTATTTCTGCTTTGATAATTTGATTAAGATATAGCAGCCGTAACAAGTTTAAAAAATAATGAAAATTAAATGAAGTCTTTATATGAACGCAGTGCATGTTTGCTTTTTATTCACACAAGAAAAATAACTCTAGTCCTTGTAGTCCGAACCAGCCCATATTTGACTATTTGACACCTAATGGTCCTTCACAGACGGTGCAAGTTTGGTTGAGATTGGATGAACAATGAAGTCTGTATTCCGCACAAGGTCTATTTTTTCACTAGTTCATACAAGAGGGACACATTCAAAGAGGTTAAAAGCGCTCACCGGAGTAAGAAGATCTAAGGCTTGGGGTTTCAAAGGAGAAGATGTTTAAAGTCATTTTGCTATTTAAGTCTATATGAACCATTGGGACACCAGAGCGTGGCCACTTTCTACTCCAGAGGCATACTATGAAAAATCGTTGTAGACGAGCACTATACAATGCTACATACCTAATACCAATTTGTTTAACTCTGCGGTTTCAGAGGTTAAGATTTGTAAAGTACACTTTCCATATAAGTATAAAAATACAGTTTTACCCCCGGAACGTGGCTTTTTATACCCAATGGGCATAATGTGAACACTCTTTGTAGAGGAACACTGTACACTGTTTCACGTCAAATATGCAATATCTGGGCCTGGCGATTTCAGAGCAGAAGATTTTAAAAGCCCTCTTGCAAACAGTAGGGTCAGGGATTTTGTATCGGGGTTAAGCCCTTAAGATTTGTTATAAAGAACCCGAAATCACCCGATTTTTAGATATTTATCACGGTTTTAAACTTTTGTACAAACAGCATTTTGAAGAAAAACAAGAACATTGTATTTAACATATTGTGAACAATTACACATTTCCAACATGTATTGAAGATGCGTAGGTAACTAAAACGACACAACAAAACTAGTTTACTAATTACACGTTAAAGTAAAACAAACACCTATAAATATTCATCGTGTTTAAAACGTTCGCGCTTATACAGAAATGTAGTACGGTTTTATTTAAAATGTTATGCTTGACACATCGACGTGAAATTAAATACATAAATGTCACTTTAATTTCAGAAAAAGTGCACATAAAATAATATGATTAATTAATTCATAATTAATAATTAAACAAAAACAGAGAATATTGTCTAGAATGTACCTGATATATATATATATATTTTATTAAATGAGTTCAGGAAGTTTGTTACACGTAGTAAGCGTACCTTTGGCGAGCTTACTAACGAATTTCCTGTACGAGTTTAATAAAATATGGTATAAAATGTTAACGAGTGTCATATCTTTTTTATCACATGCTTTAAATCGAAATAAAACACTTTTAAGTTTACCACAAACAGTTGGTAAATCCTCTAAGTTGTGTACTGACATGACGGCATTTCATGCTTACGACGTCATTTAACCAAAATAACGTCATGCGATTGGTCAATCAAATAATATGTAGCCAAAGAAAACGCTCAAAATGTTATCTTGTACATGTCACATGTGTAAGATAAAATAATGTCTGTTTTACACGCCAAACAAGGTATACCATGTGATAATTTGTGAATTTTATAAACTCAGTTTTGATAAATAACATTACGTGAAGTTGTATATATTTTTATAACGCGCACAGTGTTCTCATAGTTTTCTTCAGTTTAATTAATACAATACAAAAATATGCTTACACTTATAATTTGATATATATACATGTACACGTATGTATAGTACATAACATAATATTATGAAAATACATTTTAGATAACATATAAACTGATACATTATTTGACACCATGAAGCATTCATGTTCTCAATCGATGTTTATGCAAGTGATATTATTTAATTTGTCCAATTAATTTTTGCAATCAATAAATGATTCGAGAAACGAGCAACACTACACTGATAAAATGTTCATAGTTGCACATGATAGCTAGATATAACGTCGTATTTTATTGACGAAAATAAACAGTTCAATTTTATAAAACTTGATTCTACACGCGAGATGACTAGTTCATTCATTTTTCACTCAATCACTGAAAACATCACTAACTCATATTTAAAAGAATCACAGAAAATAAGTATAAAGAGCGACTTATTGTTTTAATAATTTAGTACATTTACAAAGGTTAATGTAAAATGGCACCAAGTTTAAACGAAATTGTCATTTTAATAGATTCTGCCAATGCTGTAGAATGACTGCATTTAAAACATACGCACACTTATCACGGCAACATTGTGATTGTGTATACAAATCTTAAATTTAAATATGATTCATTGATTGAATCACTTTTGAGTTGGGAGAGGTTATCTTAGGTTAAATTCCTGTAATACAAATGCGCGGATAATGATCCGCTTAGACGTAAGTATATTTCCGTGCTTGAAATTATTGGTGATATCTCGTTGTTTGAGATGCATAACACTTGAACACAATCAACAACAAACTTACACTACATTATGCCTCTAAATATATATATTCTAGTCGCATACGACCTAAACAACTCACACACATGTGCACTGCATCAAGCCTCTAACAGGATATACTACCCGCATTCACCCTCAATAACTCACACATATGCACACTACATCATTCCTCTACAAGTATATACTGCATGTATTCGCATTCATCCTCGATAACTCACACACATGTACACTACATCATGCCTCTACAAGTATATACTACCCGCATTCACCCTCAATAACTCACACACATGCACACTACATCATGCCTCTACAAGTATATACTACATGTCTTCGTATGCACCCTCAATAACTCACACACATGTACACAACATCATGCCTCTACCAATATGCCCGCATTCATCTCAATAACTCACCGATAACTCACACACTTACACATTCGTTTAGTTCATACTTCCATGCAAACCTCACTTAAAGGAAAACCGAGTAGGATTGTATTGTAGTTAAATTATGCGATAATTTATAATGAGCAGACACGCTTTGATAACAAAACATAATTTAAATCACTAAGACTATTATTTGGTGTAGTGGTTAATTACATGTAACTTAATGTTTGTCTGCATTGACACATCCGATTTCCATTGGTACTTTACTGTATCACTTAATATGACTCAAGTGCATAAGCAATGAGACAAATACTACAAACAACTGATTTGTTATAGCTTAAATTTCACGACATGCGTCTTAATGACCATTTAAAATGTTAGCATGTTATCGAGTACAAGTATTGTTTTATTTCTTCAAACAAATGTATGATCACATGGGGGACTGAACAGTTGTAAACATTACATTTAAGTGATATTTTAAATGATCACCATTGAACCTGTCGCTCTCATCAAATTTTATTTATTGTAAATAACTTTTGCGACATGTAACTTACTGTTATGTCATTTTTACGCCCGCATTGACCAAATAACATCCCGTGGAATAACCATCGCTTTATTTCATTACATATGGAAAGAGGCAACACTCTCATTGTTATAACGTAATTCAGTTGAATTATATTAGTATGTGATTTCATATTATGTTTTTCGTGTTATTTTGTATGCTGCTTTCGATTATTTTCCAAATTAAGACATAATATGATGGGAACAATATAATACTAGGTAAGTGTTGAATAAAGCATAATTTGCTCGGCAAGAAAACGTTAACCACATACCAAGGTTCGTGGTTCAGGATTTCAAAGCCTCGCCAAATAAACGTGTCTTTATTCAACCAGAACAAAATAGAATGATCCATTTGTTACAATAAATACAATGTATTTCAGCAGTTAATAAAGAAGCTAAAATCCACCTCTGCTTCAACCACAAGAAGGAAGATATTTTGCCTACTTTGAATATTCGGCACTTCTACTTAAAGTTCAAAATAAGAACGTCAAATGTAGAGAAAAAGAAAGAAAGCCAGAAGAATGGCATGAAAACTGAAACTGGTTTATTTGATTAAACGCCTGTTACTATGAAATAAACATAGTCAATGGCGTTTTACAAAAACAAAGCTATAAGTAAATAAAATATATCATAATAGTTCGTAACTATTATAAAAGAAAAGCATTAGCTGCAAAAAAACAATATAAAACATTCAACGCAAGTAAACACTTAAGATTTTGAAGACATAAAACATAAAACACGCATAAAACATAAAACACCTTTGCCTTTAAGAGTATGTTTCAGTTAAGCAAATAGTGAATAAAAATTGCTGAAAAAGTATGTTTTCAAATCATTTTTAAACTTATCTAAGGATTTGACTGTCGTAGTTCTGGCGGCAAATCGTTCCATAGTCTTGGACCAGCCGTGCTAAAACTTCTATCACTAAATGTTCTCCTCTTATTGAATGGCACAACGTAAGAGTTCTCTGCAGTATTCGACGATCGAAGACCACGCCTGCAAGGAGTTTGTTTGGTAAGCAGTTCCAACAGGTAGTCGGGAGCCTCATTTGCAGAGCACTTGTACATGAATGTAAGTAATTTGAATGATATTCTAGCTTTTATCGGCAACCAGTGTAAATCGTATAGAGCCTGTTTTGAGCTTTCATATTTTCCACGTTCTAAAACAAGTTTAGCGCACATATTTTGTATTCGCTGCATCTTCTGAATCTCAGTCTCAGCAACACCGTATAAAATTACATTACAGTAGTCAAGGTGGGATAAAACTAGAGACACAACTAGGATTGCGGTTGCCGGTCTGGTTAGGTATTTGCGGATACTTTTGATTCTAAAGTAATTCAGCATAGCCGAGCGACACTACATTGCAACGTGCTTTCTGAAGCTGAGAGTCTCATCTAAGAACGCTCCAATATAACGAATTGTTGTATCGCGATGAATTTTGTCTCCTGCAATGTTGATTTCTGTTGTTGTTATTTTTTGAAGTTGTTGACGGCTACCAAACGTAATAAATTCAGTTTTTGAGGCGTTCATTTTTAACTTATTTTTATTCATCCAATTATTGATTGTAACAGAACATTTCTCAAGATCCGTTGTTGCATTTCGTTCGTGAGGTTGAGACGGTTTGAATGATGTTTTTGCAATATGATCATCAGCGAAACCAAACAAGGAGATATTCGATGGAATTATATCAAATAGTGTTCCCGCGTAGGCAGGATACAGCCAAGGACCAAGGCGTCTGCCCTGAGGAACGCTGCATTGTAGTGGCCGCGCGTTGGCATGCACTTTAAAAGAACATCCGCTGTAACAAAGTTTTCAAACATACATACATAGTAAGCAAGGTGCTACACACTTAAAGCCATGTGTCACAATCCGAATGCATTTGTGAATTCGATAGCGTAATGTAGCAAATGTGCAGTGGTATAGTTATTCACGTTTCAGTTTTTCCAATATTTAATACAGTATAAGTAAACAACCAACCGTTTTTGTCTATATACTAAGAAGGTGAGTTCAATGTATTATACAATTGGTCAAGTTTTGTATACTTTGTTTGTCCGAGATATTGTATCACATAGTAAACCATTAATTTGAAAAAGAGTGTTCAACATTCAGATATTTTACAATCTCGTTGCAAACGTTGTATAAAAACACTATCTTAGCAACATTTTAACTTTATGCGTGTTAACCAATATAATATGAAGTGGAAAAAGATCGAGGTCTTTATTTAGTCACGTTTATTTTCATGTAAGATAACAGATTTCCGTATAAATATCGGCAGTGTGGACAAATAAAATAGTTAGTTTACATTCAGTTCGATTTAATGTGATTTGTTTATATTGGAACAAGTGTGTATTATGCGCAAGTGCAAAGTCAGATGCTTAACACACGAACTTGCAGGTGTAGAGACTACATGAGATTTTAATTTGTTTAAAGCCTCCAAATGAGCATTGGGCATAAGCTATGTCTCTGTGTTCAAACAACTGAATAAATCATTGATACACTAAGTAACGTCTTAACATATAATTATTGACTGAACAACGTCTTTATACAACAAGTATTGACATCCAATTAAAAATTTTCGTTGACATTCGGCTATGTTCGGTAGTTTGTGTAAGCGTGTACGAGGACAGTTAAAATAAGTGAATATAACTTTATGTTACAAATCCGAAAACCGTAAAGCGTGCCTCTGTGGTTCAGTAGGTAAGCTGGACAATCATCTAGGACGTAAACCTAGCATCACTGGTTCGAATCCAGACTATTCCTATGTTTTCAGATTTGGAAAAGGTTATTTAAGCACTACTCTTTCTATCCCGTGTTTGATCCTCGTCACAAATGATTTATTTTAGTGTGTTATTTAATTTCTTAGATTTCTTCGCATTTATTATTCTTTATATGGCATATTAATACGTGGAAAAAATGAGTCATTGATGTTTATTGGCTGCCTTTGTAGAATACCATCGCAAGTAATTTATGTTTTGCTGTGGTCAGTGTAATTATAACACCGTTTAATGACAATTTTGTTCAATTGTTCACTGTCGGTTCTCTAGACGTCAGTTACCCTTTTATATTTGGATCATGCTGAATTTTCATAATATTTTTTCTGCAGATGGCGGAAGCGCAAAATGTCTGCTGATTATAAGGGCATTCTTTTTTTTCATTGAATGTGATTTAAATATAAGCGTTCAGCAATTTTTTTAAGAACACCTGGGTCTGTTTAGTGTACATTATACATTATCTGTATCTAAAACATTTTGCACATCAATCAAATTTCAACATAATAAAATTAATAAACTCCAATAAATCATTTTCTCAACTAAAATTAAAACTAATACATAAAAGCTCGTTGCGAACCTAAAACCACAGGACTTGTAACTTATATACTATTCCTTTAGGCTACATATTTGTTCACATCATTGTATGTGTTTGTGAATAGCAAATGGTAGACACGTATCATTGTATTGATATTTACGATCTAAATATACACTTATTACGGAGTTTAACGGAATATTCAAGAGGTGCTAGGTCACACCTGACGTACGCTACATATAAATATATGTGTATTGTGTATATGCATAGTGTTAAACCATGACGAATCGGAAAACACGTATATCCGATATTTTTTTACTCATAAACTTTAATGTCGGTATACCATTAGACAGGGATGTGCTCTTCGTACTTTTACTCGTACTTACTCGAGTACCGATTTTCCAGTACTCATCAGTACCCAGTACTCAGTACTCATCTTAAATCATGAGTATAGGTACTCATACTGCAGCAAAATCGTCGGTATTAGGAGTATTTTTTAGTACTCTATGAGTACTTTCACACTTTAATAAAAGTTAATGTTTAATAAATTCAAATAATATTAAAATTCAACAAAGTTGTTTTATATCCAATATTGATAGTGTACACAGAATTGTGAATGTTTAAAGATTAATAAAATTACACTAAGGGCATACACTGAATAGCAACATGTATATACAATAGAAACCAATTATGGTATTAACACCTTTACTGATTTCAGTTGGAAAATTGAGAGCCACAAATTCTCATCTTCAGACTGGTAAAGACTGAAATCAAGATTTCTGGATTCAGGGATTTCAGCAGATTTTTCCAAACCAGGAGTCAAATGACCCCTATATTAAAATTGCGAGGGGTCAAAATAAAAATGTTCAGGTGTCAAACTGCTGAAGTCAGTGTCGCAGGAATTTTGTTTCTACATATACAAAAAGTAGTTAGTGTCATTATACATTTAGAACTTTAATTATTGGCGATAAAACACCTAAATATGATATATATGTTGTTTTCTAGTGCTATTGAAGTTGGCCAATCAAAATGATGCAAGGAAGGTTATTTGCTCGACTCAAAAACTTTTAAACTGCAATGTGCTGGCAACAAAAAGCATAATTGTGCACCGATGGAAAAAAGACTGTATCATTCATTTTCCATTTTCATTATTGAGTGGTTATTTATTTAGCAAGTGAACATATAAGTCTGACTAGATTAGCAATATATCCTTTTGAGTGCATACTACTGACCTAGTGCTCATATGTCCTATTGTGTTTAATATATTCTATATAACACTTGAATAACATACAAGTCATGTATCATATTGAAATTGTGACTAGCAGTCATAACTTCTATTATTAAAAAAAAAAATGTCGTACTTAAAAGTACTCATTAGTACTCATGAGTACTTTATGTAGTACTCAGTACTTACGTAAGTACATGCACCAAATTCAGTACCCAGTACTTACTCAAGTAATTTTGATTTATAAAGTACTCTATACTTACTAAAGTTCTGATCTCCAGTTCTCGACCCATCCCAGCAATTAAAATTGCATTATTTTTTATATAGTGTTAATTCAATACGGACACTGTGCCTTTAAATTAACCTAAAATGGCGAGTATGTAAATCACGACTATTGATTTAAAAAAGAGTACTCGGGTGTACGGAGGTCTAAAAGCATGACTTTGCAAGGTGTATGAACACTATGCAAATAATTAACCAGTTTACATATGATTATTAGGCGTGCGATTTATGGAAGGGGTGAAATGAAATAAACACACGCGGGTTCAATTCTAATGGTCTATAGGACATAATGTATGTATATGAATAATAAGAACGTAACGAGACAGTTTCGGATAAATAACTGTCACCAAGCATAAACATATGATAGATTTAATAAACAACTTTCGAGCCATGTGTATCGTTGTAATGGTTAATTTTTGTGGTAAGTTAATTTATTAGTATATTTTCTCACACGATTACTTTCGTGCAAAGGACAGATACATGTTATAGCTCGGACAAAATGACCTGTCACTTATGAACTCATATGTGCTTAATTATGCTCTTGAATCATTTCGTACATTTATACTTGCAATCGTTCGCGCACCTGTTTCACTTGTTCTATTTATATCAAGAACTGTATTTTCAACGAGCACTCTTACATCGATATAGATTAAAAGAATCAATATTCGCAATTGGCAGAACCTATATTAAGTAAATATAGTATATAAATTAACAGATTCGTAATATATTAATCCATAAAGGTCTATTTCAAGGTTAAACTTTCCGAGGTAATGTTAATTTGGTGGGATGTAAGATGGTTTTAAATTAGTTCAGTAGGTTACGAATACACATGTATTATCATGCATTCGCGTGTATAGATATCTCATTTCGTCAGGTGAATTGATAATGCCACTGATTTATGTCCGGTTGTGTACACTTACTGCTATGATTGATATTAATGTCGCGTGTTTACTTCTTTAGGTTTCTTCATACGTGCGTCTATGTTTCTCATCGTAGCTAACTATTGAGCCCCACATATACATTTTCTGAAGATGATACCATACCGTATGGTTAGACATGAAACCCTATGTGTTTGTCAAAGTACTTCAATTTGATTGCAATTAGAATGATATTATTTTTGAAATTGTTTTAATTTAAAGCGGTCCCAATGTACCTTTTGAAAAGCATCGCGTTTTACAGGCAAGCGTTTAATTAGTTCTACCAGATTAAAATCACCCTGTACGACAAACACGCGTACTGTCGTGTGTGGAGAATCAAATCCCCGAAGCACCGCCAAATCAGTAACTATAAGATAATAAGTTTTTTTGTTAATGCTTAAACGCCTGTCATATCTAGTATAAACAAATATTGTTATACTATTGATTATTATTTTTTGTAGCTGGGACTGGATCTACGTCTTAAGGACGCAAACAAAAACATGAAAAAGGGCAATGCTTAAAAATTGTTGGATTACTGTCGGAAAAGGTTGGAATTATGTCGGATAATGGCTGCATTTGGGTTTGTTCTATCCGTTGAACCGTCGTCGGATTCTGACGTCTAACCGCATTTCAAAACCAACTAAAATGCAACATTGATCTAACGCCAGGTCCGACGTTGGTTAAAATTCTAACCAACCAAAATTGTTTACTGGTAGTGTACACATATAACGCTGTTGCCAATATTGAAGAAATCATAATTTTCATTTAGTTATTTGCCATGACGAGTTAAAAAAACAACATATATTGCATATTACTTATGTAATCTTTCTATGCTGTGCGATATTGCATTACTGAACTCTGTATTGTATTTATTTTTGATAGGCATGTATGCAGTTAAGGGAGATAATTGTTTATCTACTTGTAAACATCATCCTATTTTGATAGTTGCCCTTTCACGTTTACCCTATACAAGTCAATATTTGAAAATTGTCACAATACTGATTTGTTTTCTAAAGCTTTTTGTATGAAACGGTTTATAGAAAAATCTTAGGTTATAAACATAGAGTATAAAAAAGGTAACTGTTAAGAATGCTCACAGAGAGAAGAGAACGGTACAAATCTGTTGTGTTAAGAAAAGAAGAACTAAACTGTCCATTCAACTTGCAATAAGTTGATATTAATTGATGGGCTACAATTAGATATTGGGTCAAACAAATCGTGTTTTTGACTTTGTACTAAAACTTTACAAAGATGTTAACAACCCCTACCGCATATGTTCAACATACAAACGCCGTCCGAGCATAACGATTTGGGTATGGATGTGTTTTAAAGGATTAACTCAAATACAGATATAATACAGAGATGCTTAACAACAACTTATGCCTTGTTATAGGCATACACTTTGGGAATGATGCATGAGTATTCATGACGTTAATGCCGCTGTGCATAGATCTTAAGAAATCTAAAGATACAATGCCAACTAATATTAGTTGAATATACTGGCAAGCACAGTCACTGCATCTAATTGTAAATGAAACCGTTTAAAACGAGAAGTACAATCGAATGTTAAACTCTAAATAAAATATGTAACAGATGACTTACGTGTAACACACAGTGTGTATTTTGTACTGAAGGCTAACACACTATCAACTATCGCGGAACACCTCCGACTTTGACTGTTGTTTGAAACATCCGCTGACTTGATTACACAATAATATATTCTAGATGAATTACATAAACATTCAAAATAGCTTGGCAATTCGTTGGCATTTGGATAACAGTTGCCATCAGCAATTTCTTGAGTAACGATGGTTTCTGGGAAGGCCCCTTCATCGGTATTTTCCCAAAACACCTTGATGTACTACAAACTAGCGGTATTCGGTCGTTAACCATAATATTTGCTGCTTCAACTTGCAAAAACATGTATGTCAATTACATATTACATGTTATACGATTTATAAATGTAAAGTTAAGACTGAAAAAGGTTTGATTGTAATGTTGACTGTTTAATGAAGATATTTACACTAAAAGAAAACAGACGGGGCAGTTGTCGTCAGCAACATACCGGTCAATTATGTTGCAACTCACTAAATGTGTTGTATTTATGCATTGTTAAAGCGATAAGACATCTAACCAGGGTTGTTTCTTAGTATTGTTTATTGGCGTTGATCGTCGTCATAGTTCAAAAGTAACATCGAAATATTAAGAACGATGATTGCATGTCAACCTGTGCCTATAATGAAACTCTATAAAAGATTTACTTAATTCTGTCAATACAGCTGACACAACGAGTGGGCATTTATACATGTTATATTGATAGAGCGAAATTACAAGCTTGAGTTTTTCTTTCTCTTAAACTAAACGAGAAAAGTGTGTTCAAACTTTATTTGTAGTTAATCATATACAGACCATGCGTCGGAAATGTTTTTTGCAAATTGTTATTCGGAATTTACTGAATTCATTGGTTTTAAATATTACACATGTATTGAACAAACCAATTGCAAAAAAAGCACATGAATAAAACTGAAAAAGTAATCAAGTTCAGGTAGCACGTTGAACAAACTGTAATTCAACACTTCGCATATATTCATTTGGTTTATTTAATTGTTTGACGACCAGGCTCCCATCGAAAATAAACTTTCGGACTTACAAGGATTATCAATGTTTAAAACACACGATTGCAGAAATGTTCGTATTGATGTTGGGCAGTTTGGCTAGCGTTGCGTTTGGCTAGTGTGGATCCCGGCCGCACGTATCAAAACAGTGTGTCATGCATACAATAATGGTGGCTCCAACTAGCAGTAAAATGTTCATTGCTATTACACTGTTTGTGTATTTGACTTAAGACTATATGACAGATTTTAAAAGATATATCAGTGTATTTATAGGTTTGTATATGTGTCATTAAATTTCTTAAAATATTCATAGAACATGTTAATTGTAGGTACTGTTATAACTGGCTAGTATTTCGGACAAACAAATGTATTGGCATTATGAGATTTCTACAACGCAAAGACAGATTTTATTGAGATTTAGTCTTTCACGTGTACGTAGCGTCAAAGAAAGGAAACGATAACAGTGTTTACTTAGTTTGGCTTTGAAATCATTTAGCCTATAAGTACATTCTGGTAAGACACTATTTATATTCATCACCGCTGTTCTAGAATCTGAAGTGCATACTGTATTGCTTTATTCTTACCGAATATGCAGTCAGACATCAAAGCAATATATTATTGTGATGTATTCAATTCGAAGAAAATTATATTATTGTAAAAAAAATGTATTCCTCTGCTGTTTGCAGGATTTTGAATAATGATCTATTAGTGGTATATAACCTAAAAAGTCTCATATCAGTGAGTATTTTATCATGTGGTAAATATCTCCTAATGTAAACACAAGCTAGCAAATGAGCAAGATGGAACTGTTTGTATCTAAAATTATCGGTTGATGAATGAACATTGCAGGTACTTTCAAACGTCAGTTCCACTTCGAAAAAAACGATTGTTCAGATAAAACATTTACACGATAACATTTAACTGTACAATCCTTAACGTTTTGATGTAGTTTTACACAATGTAAATGTTATATGCGTTCGATGATTAAAATGTTCAGTAAAATATATTTGCTAACGTATTCTTATTAAATGCACAAATAATACATGTATATACATTGTCTGTTTGTTTCTGTTTTATTCATGCATATAAAAATAAACAAAATAACAGGATATTCATAAAAATAGGTGGAACATAGTTAACTGTATTATACATTGTTATTGCAGAATAAGTATGTCAGATTTGTCGTTATGAACGAGAGGTTTTTTACTGTGAAAATTAATTTCCTACGAATCAGAACTCAACAACGTTCTTTATAAGCCGATAATCAACAATAACTCGAACATTATTTCTTAACTTAATCACATACTTGAACCTTAACCAACCAACTTACTTCGCTTCTTGGATGACATATAATTCGAATTAATAATTTTCAAATTATGTGAAATACTCTTTTAGAAACGAATATAAGATTTTAATTCGAATGATTATTTGAAATACAGGAACACACAAATCGGGAAAAAAAAATACTTCAAAGAGCACTGAATTCGGATTAACAGCATGGAATAGAGTGGCGACATATAGTGTTATTTACTAAAATCTTAGGAAAATAATTAGTGTAAACCTACTTATTTTAGCTCGATTGCATCGAAAGCCTAAGACTTATTGAGACTCTCTCGAGTCCGTTTCCTGGGTAGAACCAGTACTTGATGTCTTTGGGGGAGATATCGAGTACGCTCCCAGAGTGGGGATCGAACCCGGGACCTCCTTGTCGCTAGGCGGACACCATATCCACTACGCCACCGCGACCGTATAAATAATTGTAATATGTACTGATTATTTTTAGGTTCCTATGATCAGCTAGCAGAAATTGGACAACGAAATGTGCAGTTGACCTTCAACTTCAACTGGACTACAGAAACACAGAAACTCGCTGACTGTTACAAAGAAAACGTGTTTATAGGGCGGTGTTTGGGCAGATATATAATACAGTGTTCAGTGGTAGATACAAGTGTTGGTATCTTCAGTATGTCAACAACAAATGACCTCTCAGCCGTGAACATCACCGTAATGACATTCAATGAAACAACAGCAGGAACATATAGCTGCTCAAAAGAGAACAATGTGCAAAAGACGGCAATCTTAATTCTGGCGCAAGGTACACTTAATTTATGTTTCTGTGTTGCGTATATGTAACTCAAAACAATTGCTAATGGACATAAAACCTACTGATTCGCTCTTTCATGATCTACTTAAAAGTAAAATACTTTGCGACGATGTGTAGTCCTACTAATAGAACGGAATAGAACAGGCAAAAAGAACGTTACATAATATATATTTTTTTATTTGTTAATATTTTAAGTTCGTAAATAATTGCTGACGCACTTATAATTAAATTGCAAACAAATCTGAAATTTTAAACTCAATATGCACCTTGTATACTTTTAATTAACTTCCTCAGCGGTTAGGTTAAGAAACACTAATAATTATGCTATAAATTTATTTAGAATATAAATCAACTCTTTAAAGTTTAAACTGTACATTTTCTTGTATCGAACACTTATAAAATAATAGCATGCACATGTTAGTTGATATGCATGCGTGTTTAGCAAAGAAATCGAAATAATCGGATTTTAAAATGTACACACATTTTTACAGATTATATGAAACAACAAACTGTACTATTTTGCAACATGAATGCATAAAAATGTACTAGTTACAAAAAGTGATTCATTTGTATTCCGCAAAACCAAAACTGTGTCCTATTGGCTATAGTGTGCTTTGCATGACCATGCTCCGTACGAAGCCATACAAAACATTATTGTTTGTGCCAATTCCAGTGAACCTCACAACGGCGACTGTTCTACCACAGACATCCATTTCATATCCAGTATATAACGAAGCATCGACCTTTACATGTTTCACGTCAAAGAGCAGACCCTTGGCTATGATTGATTGGTTTGAGGATCAACGAAACATCACAGGCTCTGCCAGTTATACATACACATCAGATGTAGCGACGAGCATTTTAAGATATAATCCAATTTCGTTCCACGGTAGAAACTTGTCTTGTATCGCCCGATATGTATACAGGACAGTTAACATAACTATACATCGTGTTGTAGAATTACAAATACAATGTAAGTATATTCGTTGCGTTTTTTCAAGACCTTTTAGCAAGACCAATATCCAGCCAACAATGTATAACATATTCTGTTTTCCAATCTGATTGCAATTCATGTGTATGTTTTCAAAAAATAAATTGACTTAGCTGGAAAAATAAAGCGTAAAATGTTGAATGGAAAACTAATGATCAGCATCTATCGACGAAACGTACATTTCTATAACATTCAGGACAAGTTATCGAACGATTTATGTTTACATATAATATAATTTATAAAATGTGTTTGATTGAATTATACGCCTTGTGGTTTTGGCCTTGCCTAACACTTTGATTTATATGTATTTGTTCTGTCAGTAAGGTTTCCCCTTATGGTGAATTCCAATGATAGAGTATTCGCAGCGATATTTAAGTGATTCGTATCCATATTTTATGTATGTCTTATAACTTTTGATATATTACATACGACACTGTCATAAGATTTTCCCATAGTATAGATAAATGTCATGTAAAAGTAAGCCGAACAGATTAACTGCAATTTATTGAGCTATAACTACTTTGATATGTCATTAAATCAACGAAGTGAAATACATATCGAACATTATGAATGTATAAAAATATAGTTATTGTTTGCAGTCCCAGTTGCAAAACCTTCAATTACAATCAATAATACTATTGTATCGGAAACTGCATATGTCCATGAGGACGTCCTAGTGGAGTTCCAGTGTTTTGCCTCCGGATATCCGCCTTCATGTTATCGTTGGTTCTACCCAGGAGGTCACAAGGACGGAAATAATGTTGTGTTAATGTTCAATCGAACATTCACTGATAAAAACATTTCTTGTGAGGCGATGAACACATACTATTCGCTGAATGGAACATTAACAACATTTTCCACGAGGTCTGTCACTGGAATCAAAATAGCAATTTTAAGTAAGTGTAGAATACACGCATTTTTAGGGAGACTAGAACTATAATACAATGCGCATAACACAAGGGCAAACTTAGTTCGATAATTATGTTGAATCTTATATTTCATTGTAATGTCGGGACAGCTATGTTACAAATATGAAACTAACGAGTGAAAGATAAACATGGCGCAAGTGCTTGTTCATCGCTCTGATTGTACTTATATATCTATATACACTTTTTTGTTATATCCATCCAAATTCTGTAGGTAAGCCAGATGTCCCCAAATACTTCTGTGTCCGATCAGTCACGGAGACCACGATGAAACTCCACTGGGAACCGGTATTTGACGGAGGCGAAAAGCAACGTTTCGTTATTAGGTTTAGACCAACCCGTTCCGCAAATTGGACAGACGTTAATGTACAGACACAAAATAAATATACATTAGAAGGATTGGAACCTGGAACGGGCTATGAGTTGAAAATGTTTGTGGAAACCGTAGTTGGTAAATCAGATGAGACGGATATTGTAACGTCTAGTACGCTTGTGTCAAATCATACAGGTTCGTAGTGTTTGTTAAAAAGCAATACGTAAATTGATATTAAAAACATCAATCATAAACAATTCAATGTTAATTTTTCTACTATTTCTGTTAATTGTTTTTGCAATTATAACCATAAGCATTGCAATGTTTAGCTTCGCCGACTGTTGCACAGGCGACACAATACTGTTCTTGCTTACCAGCATTAGTCGGAACTGCGCTTGGTTGTGCGATCGGTGGAGGCATCCTTGCACTTTTGGTTGACCGATTGATTGAGAGACTTCGAAGAAATCGGCGGCAAACTGGCAGTAAGTAAGATACATACATTTTACCATATTTCGTGAAATAGCTCTAATTGAAGTAAAGTTAATCGTGTGGTGGTGTTTTCCCTTGAGCTGTGAGTTCACCGAGGTATTGTGTTTCTAATATATTGCATTTATTTTTAAATACGATAATATGAGATCAACATGTACATGCACTTGACAATATGTCGTGTTAAAGTTAAAGGACTAGCTTTTTTGTATTTCGATTGCAACATTCACTGTTTTTACATTTAGTCAGTTAAATAAACAAGAGCTGTCAGAAGACAGCGCGCTCGACTATTCAAAGTATTTCAGTTGGTCCATAGTTTGAAAAGTGGAAGGGGCGTGCATTTTTTTACAAAACTGAATTATGACAATTTTTTCATCAACTTGTTATAAGTTTCAAGTGAAAACCTTATGTAGTAAATGACTTGTGTAGTTTTAAAGTTATAAAAGTTTTTAATATAAACTGCAATCGACATGTTATCTTTGTGGCATAACTCTGTCGAAATGCAAAACATAGTTATAAAGAGTTTGCCCCTGATACTGGAATTGATGTCTATGGTATGTTATTATTTTATTTCGCATAACTTACATATTTCTGAAGTAACACAAGTTTCGAATATAAACTTTAAATACAAAATATATGTAAAAATGGGGCACAATTCTGTAAAAATACAAAACAAAGATATAGGAAATGTTGCCCCTGACATTGGAGTTGATGACAAAGGTATATTCCAAGTTGGAAGTGAATAACTTCTGTAGTTCTGCAGTTACAAATCTTTTGGATATAAAATTTTACCAGAAAATCTAAGTGAAAAAGGGGCATAGCTATCAAAATAAAAAATAACTTTTGGGGAATGTTGCCCTGACACTGGAGTTGATGACAAAGGTATATTCCAAGTTTCAAGTGAATAACTTATGTAGTTTGAAGTTACAAGACTTTTGAATAAAAACTTTAATCAAATTCAGACGCGGACGCCGACGCTGACACCGACGCCGATGCCGAGGCGAGTAGAAAATCTCACTTGTTCTTCGAATAGTCGAGCTAAAAAGGATAGTCATAATATTTTACATGTAAAAACCAATTTATCACGTAACTACTTGTATTACAGAGAAATGCCGTTCTGAGAGACACTATGAAAACCTACAGACTCCAAAGTAAGATAGCCTAGTAGTATCGATTCAATTTGGTTGCGGTAAATTGTAATGTGCAAATATGTGCTTTAGTGCTGATATACGTTTCATATAATAATTAGACTAGCAACATTAATCGACATTGTAGTATTTTATGTTTGGTGATTACTGATAACTTACCTGTCATACGCCTGTTTTCCTTCATTAGTATATAAAATATTACACAATTTATTATATTAGCAATCCACATTGTAATTTCCGCCATGATTCGCGGGCGATTTAATTGTATGAAGTCATAGAAAATTTAACGCTCTTATGGTTTGAGACTCTTTCATTTATAAAACTGAAACTATTAAAAATATGTTTCCTACTAGAGTCTCGCAATTATCAATAATAGTATTAATTGAATAAAACGTGTTGACCTAACTGCTTTGAAAAGTAAGGCATGTCGGCGTTATCTAAGCATGTCGGCAAATAACTGACGGTTTTGAAAGCCTGTCGGGCCCGACAAGCGAAACGGGCCTGCGGGAAACCCTGATTTTGTATGAATACTGTTATCATGTTATGCTTTCCCTGATATGTATTGAATATTTATATGCGATTCTCCAGGTTAAACCCAACAGCGTCTGTGCCTTCAGATCGGAGCTATCCACGTTGTGTTGTCGGTAATACATATTTTCCAAACAATCTGCAATGCATAATGAAATTAATTCGTACAAAAACTTGCAAATATATATATACGTCAATAATTTAATTTCAGAGTCTGGGCAATCTGGTCAGTACGAAACTCTTTCTGCTGAAACATCTGTCAACGAATACTCCGGAATAGCCATGGCAACCACATCTTCAACAAACCAAACCTCACACATCAGTTCAAGTGTTTGTTCATAGCAAGCATCATTTAGTGAAGTTAAATCGTATGCAAACATAACGATGAACCGTAACGAGACGAATTTCGAAGGAAATGAGACTTGATTGCATATGCAATGTTTCATCAACAGCCACAGTCAGATACGTAATGTTATTTGGCATAAGAAAGCACACACACTTATAATAACTTGCGGAAATACTACATTTGTTTAAGGTTAGACTGGGCTGACAAAGCAAAGTTATACTAATTACTAATTTTTAAACAATATATGCATTACTCTTTCACTAAACACAAACCTATATTTTTTAAAGTACTTAGTTAAGAAAGTGTGTTGTTGGAAAATATTTGTTAAATGTCAAAAACTGTATCTAGGTTTATCGGAGTTAAAATATGATTCTCTAATAGCTGCAAGTTCGGATCCCAGCTTAATAGCTAACTTTTAAAGACCAAACATATTAATTTAAAACCATGAAAGCAAAGATCTTATTGGCTGACTGAAAGGTCAACAGAACGTGAGCGTTTACTTGTCTTCCTCGATGTTGTTTGGTAGTGTTTTAAAGGACATCATTTTAATCAAAGTACACTAAGCAGTATTATAGTTATGACATTGCTGTGCTATATGGGAGTGCGGTGTGTTCAATGTTCTAAAATACTTACTTGAACGATTCACGCAATGCTAGTTACACTAAAATAATATGAAAGTTGATATTCTGATCACAACCAGAACAGGGCATATGATTTAGATATGCATATAATTACATGTTGCACAGGTTTTAATATTTGAGCGGATATGACATTCACTTTTGAACGCATGTAATTTATATCAAACTGAATATAACGATAAGAAAGTCTAATACAGCACAGCTGAAAATGTATAAATACGTATAGGCTATGTTAATATATTTTATTTCATGTTACAAAACATATTTCTAAACATGTGTATCAATTATATTTTTTATAAAACAGAGAGAAAATGCAAATACACATTGATGGGTACTGAGTTAACAGAGTAACAGAACCGTGCAGTTTCAATATATAGGAGATTAAAACTAATTTTGATATTGCCATATTCCTTAGGTTAGCATTTAGAGATTTTATTTATGCAATGCATGTTCATATAATTGTATATAATTTCATTTGCATTAAAAAAATATATACATTTGTGCATAAATAAAATTGATGTTCTCCACATCGCTGTTAATTTCAGCCAAACCAAAAAGAACTTGGTTCATATTACAAACTGGAAGAAACAGCTTGGGAAAATAATGATTTTTAAAATATTTTTATTTGACAGATTCTTCTTTATTTACATTTCGAAAAATAAACGCGACATTAGTACAAACATTTTCTAGGAATCTGTCAAATTAATAATGAAATGTGATTGAATCATTCTAATTCGTTTTATTCTGCATTTATAACTTAAAGACTTGGTGTTTTATGAAACTTCATTTACATGTTAACCATTACATATGTGTAATTTTGCGCAAAGTATTCAGGGGAACTACGTTCACACTGTTTGCTACGAATGTAGATCTAATTATATGACAATTTAAACGAAATGGTTTCATTCATACCTTCATTATTTTGATTAAAAATGTTCAGAGCTATGTATCGCCCATTGATAGCTGAACAAGTACAAAACAAGCATACACTTGACAGTACACCGTCTAAGTATAGAGATATTGTGTTATGTGATTAAATTCTTAGCTGAATAAGTATTGCAAAAGCAGACACTTAGCAGTGTACCGTATTAGTATAGAGATAATTAATACTCAGCATAATTCTTGTTCTTGGAGAAGAAAATTCACTAACTCAATCACTCTCTCACTCGCTCGCTCGCTCACTCACTCACTCACTCACTCACTCACTCACTCACTCACTCACTCACTCACTCACTCACTCACTCACTCACTCACTCACTCACTCACTCACTCACTCACTCACTCACTCACTCACTCACTCACTCACTCACTCACTCACTCACTCACTCACTCACTCACTCACTCACTCACTCACTCACTCACTCACTCACTCACTCACTCACTCACTCACTCACTCACTCACTCACTCACTCACTCACTCACTCACTCACTCACTCACTCACTCACTCACTCACTCACTCACTCACTCACTCACTCACTCACTCACTCACTCACTCTCTCTCTCTCTCACTCACTCACTCACTCACTCACTCTCTCACTCACTCACTCACTCTCTCGCTCGCCCGCCCGCCCGCCCGCGATTTACAGATTAAATATATGATAAATATTTATTGCTAGGCTTGTTCAAGAGATGGCTGTTACAAGAACTGTAAAGAGTAGATGAGTGTTAGATCGTATTCAAAGTACTCGTTAGCTTACGAGTTAGCTGTATACGTCAGCTTATCGTAAGCTGTACACGTCAAGATGCTGCATATCCCTGTATAGAGAGCATATCTAAATGATGATGATTATGATCATCATCATAATCATCGCCATTGTCATCATTGTTATCGTCGTCTTCGTTTTATCGTTGTGTTGTTGAATAAAGTTAATGTGTAGTGGATGATTTGATCACATCATCATGTCATCGTCGTCGTCGTCGTCTGGTCGGGAATTAAAATTATTTTACTTGGTTTAATCTACTCGTGCGTGCATGGTGTGTGGGGGTTGTTACAAGCGGGTAAGTCGTAATGCTATAACCGGGGATTAACTTGTTTTGAATTATATTGACGGAATTGGGTCATATTTCTTTGTTGTCATTTCACTTAGTCATACATATTTTGGGCTATAACACAATTGTGACATGTACGCATTTTTTAGCCGTTACGCCAATTGTTTTTTTTTGTATTTACTACAAAGCTACAACTAATACTACTGCTGCTGCAGCTGCTGAGGATGTTATTGCTGCTGCTATTTATGCTGTTTCCGTTCTGCTACTGTTATGCTATTGCTACTGTGAATACTACTTATCTAAATTATGTTTAATACTAGTCACTGACCATGTCAGTTAATCTGTTGGCAATGTTTTCCAACCAATTCTGCTGATATGGACCTTGGCTATCGAATAAGTCAACACTAGTAATGTGTTGGTCCACATCACAGCATATTTCACAGCAAATAAATAAATATATGTTATTGTATATTATTACACGGGTTCAATGCTATATTTGCATCTGACCTGTCATGGTAGCTGGCTTTTCCAGTATAAAACAAATGTTGATTTACAACCGTACATGCCAGAGTATCTGATGGAATAATTGCTTAACAGTCCGAATTCAATTGGCCGAGTGTTATGACTCCGGCAGACTATCACGAGGTCATTGTTCACGTGGTTACTTACTGAAAGTTTATTAGGCCGGACTGAATCGATGTCAGCAAGTTTTGATGTAACAACAAGAAAAAAAAACGACTGCAACGGCAAAGACGCCAGAGAAAAACGGCCATGAAAGGCAGCAATGATGTATTCTCTGTGGGAAAACTATTCGTCAGTAAAATGCAAAATTTAACCATAAGGAAATTCATTAAACATCTCTACATGGCTAGTTAATGCTCATGGCAGCCATCAGGCGATTAATTACTGGTAACACAACGATTACTTAAAATAAGTTCAAAATTACTCGCGAAAACCCTGGTCACACATAATCTGCGACCAACTAAAGACCAACTTCCGACAATCAGTAGTTGCTGACGGTTTTTAAAAGTTCTGTCACAGGTTGTTGGAGGTCGGCGGCTTGTTGCCGATGGTCGCTAACTGGTCATCAGAACCCTTTTGGTCGCAGATGGTCTTCGATGTTGCATCGAAGACCGTTTGCTGACATAACAGGGCGTGATAATGTTTTCGTTGGTCTTTTTTTAGTCGTCGATTAATCGCAGGCTTGTCTGCCACGATCGCCGACTAATCACAGACCAAGTGTGACTTGTCGCAGACCAATTTTTGATCGCCGACTGGTCGGCGATTGATCGCCGACTGATTACTGACTGGAGGGCGATTTGTCGCACACCATCTTACGACCGCTTGCCGAGTTACCTTCGTTTCCAAAACATATTTAAACAATGGACGCATAATTTTACAATCATTCTTTTAAACCGGAATATTTATAATTTAAAAGTTTTAGCAAGTCATTTTCAGAGAGAGGGAAGGGCAGAGACAAGAAGATATTGCCTGATATGAAAAGTGTGCTTGATAGTTTACCTTAACATTAAAGTATGTTGTCGGACACAGTAGAGGATAATAATATAATTCTTATAATTGAATTAAATAATCAACACAAAAACACGAATAAATTCAGTTTCATTTAGTTGCATATATATTCACAAGGCATACACTAAAATATAATCCAATGTCCTATATACAGGCAAACGGTTTTAGAAGAATGAGAACAATCATAGAACTGAATTAAATATCGAATAATTCTTACAGTTTCAAATAATTCTAATTCTGCCCACCGAGCTTCGACAACCAGTCAGCAACCAATTGCCAACTAGTCGACAACTGTTCGCCAACTATCCGCCAACCAATCGCCTACTAGTCGCCAGCCAGTCCTTGATGGTTGTTGTAGGTTGGTAGACGATCGCTGACATTTCGTACGACCGGTCGCCGACAAGTCTTTGATCAGTCGCCAACCAATCTTTGACTACAATTCCATTGCTTTTTTCTGGATTTTTGTCGTTAGAGGTTGTCGTTTGTATGTGTATATGTATGTTATTGTTGTGAATATATACAACACCACATCGTGCCGTGTTTTGTTAGTATTTTTACCTATTGCATGTCAATCACACTGCCGGTTATGTGACTGTTTATTTATATTGTAGTTTAATTCCGGCGTGTTTTATTTAAATATTTGCTTTTTCATTTATTGTGAGCAATTGTGAAATTGTGCACGACTTTCGATCGGATAATACCACAATACTTTAATTTGTTGAATAGGAATAGGTCTGTTTTGTTTGCGGTTGTTGTGTCCTATTTTTTAATATTTAGATTAAAAATATGTCATTTGTAAAATCATCGCTGAATGGCGTTGCTTATGTTTGTTGTTTTCAGACCAACGCAGATGTTAAGAATAATACGATGACATACAACTACGGAAGCAAAATGGTCAAATATGAAACTAGCTAAATAAATTATCTGGTGATAGTGGTAACTGTATGGTCATACTGCTTCAAACTACTGACACACGTTTGCAAAATGACCAACTGTCATATTATGTAAATAAAAAAAATGTAGGTTATATAAAACCTTTGTTTGCAAAATATATCGGTTAAAGCATTAAATATTATGGTATTTCACAGTAAATCAGGCACACAATAAGCACGATGCTGTCATAGTCAGTATGCGTTCACATGTACAAAATTTTGTACTTCAATTACAACTACTCTACAGCGTTCGTTCATGTTGAATGCACATAACGATCAATCGTGTTTATTTATTTCATGTCAATTTTACAAAAACAATTTACAGTAACTACTACTAATTTTCCCATTTTCGTGAACAGTTGATCGGCGCCAACTGTTTATATAAAACAATACCGGTAACGGACACATGTCGATTGATTAAATAAAAACGGGGTTTCAATACCGCTACATATGCATTCATCTGTAAAATGACTTTGTTTTTTGAAAATTAAAGTGCAAACCCAAGGTTAATATGCCCCTATAAACCACTATAACACGCTATTGAAATGTTTGTTTAGCTAACTCAAGAACGAGTCAGCAATGGGTAAGTAACACAAACATCATAATCATGTTTAAACATTCATTAAGAAATCAGTTATGGTGGGATATGGAATCATTCCGAATCTATTGTTGGGGCATTGTTTTACTTTCTCCACGTTGAATATGAAATATGTCGTATTGTTTATAAGATATCATTACTTGACCTTCATTTTCCTACATTTCTGAAATTCAAATCTTTAAATTTAATCTTACTTCAATTTTACTTGTATGTGTGCCCATTTGTCATACTTTAGCGCTTCGCCTTCTTCAGTTGTGAAATCACACACTTGTTATGTATAATTGCACACATTTTTTGGTTCGTCTTCTCCTAATTTGAAATAAATTTCCCGTATACTCATAAGATTTCATATGCTTCTGCATTTTCTTCTTATTTACAAAAATCTGCAAATGTTAATATTTCCCCTTTATTTCCCATATTATGTATGTTAATTCCCTGCGTTTTAGCTACGTCTTCTTCATGTCTAAACTCTCATATTTCATTTTATATCATTTCTTATCTTACTTATTTATTATGCGTTAGATTTGTCTTTTTTTTCCAAATCATCATATATGAATAAAATTCACCTAATTCACTTGTTTATTTCCGCTGTATCCTGTATATTTTTAGACCCTCCTTCCTTATTTCTGAAATATTGAAGAGAACATATAATCTCCGTTTTAATTACGATTATGCTTGGTCTTTTCCTGGAGCTATTTCTTCGTTGCAGTTTTTTCCTATCTGAAATTTCCAGTGTGAAGTTTATTCTCCCTTTCCACAGGTCAACTTCGGGATATAACATACTATATTACGTTATGATACGTCTTGCTACGTTTTTGATACGGATTTCTACGCTTTCACTACAGTTCAGTTGCGATTACAGTAGGATCGTTTGCGGCAATTAATACGACTATTTCCGAATATACACGACGGACCACGACAACACCACGATTGGTATCGTTGCGTGCACGGCTTATCGCGATGTTACGTTGCATAATCACTACGTTTGCAAACGTGTGATGTCCAAATAGACTGGGAATCGTTGGCTGATCGTAATTTCACCATGATCATTTTTTTTAAATCTTACTACTTGTACAATCTTAAGATAAACGATTATAATCGTCTCTTACCGCCTATAACATATAACAATGATGGGGATATATGGCGTTGTTCGGCTGTAATTGATGGATTTACAAAGTACAGCAACAGCTACAACATCAATCTGCTAGGTAAGAGTACATATTTGATATAAATACGTTGTTTTGATACAGATCGAAGACAAAATAAATGTGTACATCAAACGTTTAGTATAATGTATGAATGTCTATAATCGAGAAGAATGTACAAACTGATATTGTTTTCAATGACAGTTAGTACCTTTTGGCTTTCAACCCTTGATATAAATCTCATCTCCTTGGAGTCCTTTCGCAATCAGAAAAGAATGTAATACGTATTTGATAATTTTGACTGCGAATATGAGATAATTATTTTCATTAATGAACTAATTAATTTTTTTTTTTTTTTTAATTTTAAATTTTAATATTTACATTTTAACATAAATATAATTTCCTAGTTGAAGTTGGACTTCTTTTTGTATCACTATCATTAATGAAAAATCTCGTTCGCCGTAAGGGGGATATTTTATATAATATTTCAACAAATCGCCCAAAGGAAAAATACTTCGTTGAATGTGAGAATGGACAATTATGTTAAAGATGCATCAGTTTAGTGGCCAAAACAATACATGAACTGAAGGGTATACCCAGTTGAACGCGATTAGATAGATACTCTGGGTTTATAGAAGAAGAAAATAAGTACCGACATAATTACATCTTATTTCATATATAATACATATGGACATTGAAGTGGCTTCCTATCCGAATGGTTAGTATGTTCACACTTTTTTCTTAAGTGTTCAAACGTCAGACAAGTAATACTTGGCCATGGTCAAGCTTGACGCACATCCAACCATTTGTATTCTCTTGTTTTAAAGAGTCAGTGTTTTTCAATTGAGTATTAATATAATGAAGACCCGGATCAATTACTTAATTAAATTTTATTTTACAAGTAAATTTATAGTTGGATTTAGCATTCATTCGGAGTCAATATATCTACTTGTCAAACGTGTATATTCGGATATGTCTAACTTCGAGTGTGTCATTTCGAATTTCCATCGACTTCGAGATAACGAAGATAAATTACATGTGTGGTCGCTGATGACATAAACATGCATGATAGTTTGTATTAACAAAATGAATGAACATGTTACAAATATGAGTTCGATAATAACAATATAATACGAGCCACTGGTCACGATAATGTTTAATATATAACATATTATGTTATTTAAAACTCCGAACAAGCCTATGTACATTTACTTAACGACTTTTGTTTCTGCATGCGAAGTTTGCATGAAGCTTGTGTGATTTCTATAAAAGTTGTGCAGTTTATGCAAATTAGCAATAATGCGTTATATTCCAGTTATACTCACCACGCTGACATTGCTTCCATGACCTGTCTCAGCCGTGTCCTACCCTATATACAATGATACTTGAACATTTACATGCATCACTTCACAGAGTAGACCAGCGGCAAGTATTGACTGGTTCGAAGATGGTGTAAACACAACCGAGAAATCTAGTTATTAATACAGTTTATATGTGGCCACAAGCCATGTGAACTACACTCCAAATACCCGCAACAAAAGGAAATTGTCCTATGTGGCCACCTACGTGTATAAAAACATAACCATACACGTACATTATGGCATGGATTGCAAATTCAATGTAAGTAGAATATATTGGTATCATGCGATTGTTTTCATAAATAACACCAAACGGGATAATATTTCAGACAATAATCTGCGAACCAAACCTCTACCACATACATTGATTAATATGAACATATGTCCTACTTTTTGTCATGACTTATAATCATTGTTATTGGAAAATTAAGTAATCCTGTCTAACTCATTTTCTGCTCTAGCTGTCAGGCATCTTTAATTAATGGTCAAACGCTTCTTTATGTTTGTGAAATGCATTAAAACCAAAACAAGGTAAACAGTTGAATGTCTGAAAGAAGGTTACATTCAGAATGGTTACACAATCAACACCTCGATTCAATATCATACATTCAAGTGCTAATGCTGAGGTAAATTACATTCATAAATACACATGTATGTTTAAAGAAATGTTTATTTTCAAGCAGTAGAACAGGTAACACGTTTGAATGAAGGATGAGCATCTCATTTAGTGTTGGCTTTATCAAACATTATTATTACTGCAAGGTAACATTGAGCTCGTTGGACAGCTGGTGTTTACTGGCATCTGAACTTAACTTACAGTAATTTTCAAAGTGACATGATATGACAGGAAACGCAAGTACCCATGAAACTGACCTTGTCGGTTTCAGTATTATGTAAGTATATGCATTTGAGGGGTGTGTTGAGTATTTAGGTCATATTTTCGTCCATGCGCCTCCGTGTGCATGCGTCTTTTCAGCTTCTTGAATAGAACCATTTTCATATTTTGTAGATATAAGAACTATTTCAATTAGAGGGTGTATTGCGTTAATTATATGATCGATCTGTGGTTCAAACATTTCATTTTATCAATAAATGGTTTTATTTTGAACACATTTGTCATCCCGAAACAGCTGAGAATGTCATGGTTACTTCTCTGAGAGGAAACGTAACTGGCAGAACTAATACAACAGTTTGTTTGTATATTCTGTGTAAGTATGGATATATAGATATATTATTATATTGAAATGACTGTCTCATACCATGCAATAGCAACACTTTTAAACAAATTGTAAGCTGAGTGTTCTCTCAAATTCTAATATTAGATGGCCCATCGAACATTGTGGCAAAATACAACAACATCACACATACAGACCTTGTGGTGTAAGTAATTGAAGGCTTGTCGTTTAAAATATCCTGTTCGGCCAAAAGTAACCCAGCCTCGAGTATTTCTTGCTATCGTCCTGTAACACAGGTGGGGAATGTATTGTCCATAAGCAACGCTAGCAGGGATCGGAACAAGAACATCACATGCACCGCAATGAACTCCATGGTAGATAGTCTAGGAAACAGAGAAAGCAAGTCAGAACAGCTTACTGTTATCCTTGATGTTCTGTGTAAGTTACTATTATTACGTATGCGCTTGTAGTGTACAGTGTTATCATCATGTTTTAGAGTGAACATGTACCCTCTCGTTATATTTGCTTGTAGTTATTTCTAGTTATTTACATCATATGTGCCTCGGACGTACGCAGTGTGTGAATACACCCCCCAAAAAAAAATTTAAAATAAAATAATACACATTATTAATATTCAAATCTATTAATAATGCATGAACTTAAAACAACGAAATGGACAATAATATTGTTCTTGTATTGTTGCTACAGACCCACCAACTGTTCAGCAGATAGCGAATCAAACCGTTCTTCTCAACACGTCTTTCGCAATGTATGCAACTTGACCAGTGTTGGTAACCCACCAATAACGAACTACACATGGCTAAGGAATGGTTCCAATACTGCTGTCGGCACAATGCAGACATTAACAATTAACCACGTCGAATTAACATATAAAGGCCAATACCGATGTAATGCAACAAACAGAATGCAGCCTATTGACAGCGAAGTAGTGTACGGGTTTAGTAAGACAGCATTCTATATAAATGTTCAGTGTAAGTTGTATGAGTATCCCACTGTATTTAATAATGTTGTTTTTTTCGTATAAAAACACAAATTTTAATTGTAAAACTATTAACGAATTACTTTTTGTTTGTATAATATCGTTTTATTTTATAAACTGCTAATTTAATTGTTTGTAAAGACGCATTCCTAAATAGTATATTGGTATTTGTAGGAATTGTGAACAAAATGTTGAACGTAATTGTTACCTGAATAGTGCAAATTAATGATCAAATGCAATATTTTTTAATTAACCTGAAAGTCTTCTTCCAGATACGGCACACATACAGTCATTCGAAGCAAATGAATATAAAATCCAAATTATCGTTGACCAGGACGAATCAATAGAGCTAGTATGCTATGCCGTTGGTGACCCCGAGCCTTTAATTCGTATCTATAACAGAATTGTACAGAGCTCCCAACGACTCAGCTGTGTTAACTTTCACGATAAAGGCCTATCCTAAACCCAAGTCTTCCGACTTCACTTGGTACAGGCGTGTAGACGATGAATGGAAGGATGCGTCCATTGACACCAACACATTTCTGATCAATATATCTGATGACAAATTGCAGACACAACTGGTGATTATCCGTGTGCAAGTTCAAGATTATACAGAATATACGGTTAACATTACCAACACAATGGGTTCAACGGCGGAAGTGTTTACGTTACACGCACAATGTAGGTATATATTACAACGTTGAATATGTAAGCATATTCACAATTATAATTGCATATGTATGTACATACGATTTATTTATTATACGAGTACACTTTTTTAGCCATACCAGATGTTCCGAATGACTTGCTTATTGACCGAGTAGGAAAAACAGACATTGTTATTACATGGGTTAGTGCGAAAGTTGTACTGCGCAAAGGTCTTCAGACATATGTTCCACATTGCTTGCTTAAAAGATATCAACAATGACAGATGATATATATTGTAAATCAACATATTTATCACATTCAAAATGAAAAACATGAATATGCATTTCGTTAAATGTGAGTTCGGAATAGAGAGTTCAGTGTGATGAGTTATATACATTTAACCGATTAGCAATCAACACATACTTTTTTTTTTACTGCAACATAAGTTTTGGATTTAATTGTGCTTGCATTTCAGGCGGACATGATTAAATGGAATAATACTAATGACACAAAGAAACATTTACGAACATAAATTATAACGTGTACCGGATGATTGCGGAAGTTTAATTCCATAAACAGAGTCCACACACATGTTTGCAAATTGAAATAGCACACTGCTGACATACAGCATGCACAATATTTACTGTGCACATTATTACAGTACAATCAATACAGTGAATGTAAGTCAATGCTTATTCTTATATCGCACTTCCTATTACCTAATTTATGACATTATTTATCACGTATTATGAATTAGGAGTATTAGCTAAATCTGCCATCTCTGTATGACAATCTAATATCGCACTTCCTATTACCTAATGTATGCCATTATTTATCACGTATTATGAATTAGGAGTATTAGCTAAATCTGCCATCTCTGTATGACAATCTAATATCGCACTTCCTATTACCCAATGTATGCCATTATTTATCACGTATTATGAATTAGGAGTATTAGCTAAATCTGCCATCTCTGTATGACAATCTAATATCGCACTTCCTATTACCCAATGTATGCCATTATTTATCACGTATTATGAATTAGGAGTATTAGCTAAATCTGCCATCTCTGTATGACAATCTAATATCGCACTTCCTATTACCTAATGTATGCCATTATTTATCACGTATTATGAATTAGGAGTATTAGCTAAATCTGCCATCTCTGTATGACAATCTAATATCGCACTTCCTATTACCTAATGTATGCCATTATTTATCATGTATTATGAATTAGGAGTATTAGCTAAATCTGCCATCTCCGTATGACAATCGTTTTGAATGAACTGATTTTAAACATCTCTGATGCAAATTTTCTGTATTCATTATGTGTAAAACAATTTTCAAAACATTTCAGACAAATGATTTTAAAGAATAAATGTGTGCAATGCTTGTTTTAAAACTTTCCCATAGCAGTACAACAATAGTTTAATACGATTGTAAAAACGGTTTATCAATACAGCGGATCTAAAGCTTGTAAATAAAAAAAAAAACAATCTTGCTAGCCTGTTTAAAAAAAAAAATTATGTGAACCAATACAAGCTATTATCTGCGCGAAAATATGTATAAAATAATACATTTGCCCGCAATCTACCGGGACGCAGCTTTATGTTGCATAGACAAACTGAAAATGAAATGGCTTGATAAGAATTCAGGATTTTACCCAATATAATTACGTGTTAGAGAAGTGGTAAGTAATAAAATATTGAACTATGACACTCCAGATATATGAAAAATGAATGGATAAAACAACAGAAACAATTTTTGCATCATGCGATCATTTTTGCCAAGCAAGTTGCCAATAGCACAATTGCAAAAGACATAACAAAATGAACAACAAACACAAATGGTCCTATGCTATGGTATTCAGACATCGTTCATATTTACCTATATATTCCATGTCTTTACCTGATATACTGATACTTACACACTACAAGGCATTGACGAATGGAGACATTAATAATTCATGGTATTCGACCTTTTATGTTTACATCATTTTTATACGAGTACAGCGATTACACAAATTGAATCAATACCAATAATAGCAACACGGAGTTGTTGGTATGCAAGATACAGTAGTCACATCACTGTCAGATTTACCATATAAGGGCATTACCAAAGGCGGTATCATGTGATACAGGTTCAATGTAGCTATGATGTACCCAGATGTACGTGAAACAACGTCTAGTGTATATTTAATATTTTACAAAGTGTGTACTACTGTTCAGAAATGGTCACTACATTTCGTTCATATCAAGGGATATAATACGATGCATATTACTAAAGTAGTGCGCACGGGAGTATTGCCCCTTTACATTAATCCAAGTTTTAAGGCTAAGATCAAGCAACTGATTACTTAAATTAACTAGTGTGTCACTACTGAACCCGCGTACGATAAATGTGTATATTAAACAATAAACCAAAACTAATCCAATGATGGTACCTAACAATGCTTTTATTTATGTCACTATTGCGCTCATGTACGTGTAGTTTGTATGTTAAACATTAAACCATAAATAAAACTTCAACATACATGTACATGTTTACATTCAGAACGTAAAACTAGTTTCAAACATTGTACAACTAGTACAATGACAATTATACTGATATGTATTTTTCTTTTCATGTAAGTGTTTCTTTCCTGTACATGTTTGTATTTGTTTTCATACTTTACTATGTTTTTGTTTCTTTATGCGTGTGTAAAATGTATATAAATATGCACTAAATGCAACTGAACTCTGTTCGTTCGTTAAACGTGTGATATGCGCGTAATGTGATTTAGGCTTATGTACATGATTTTAAGATATGTGTCATGTTATGTAATCGGTTGTTGTATGCCTACTTCTAATAAAATCTGCGTAATAAATAAATAATAATGTTAAGGTTTAATGATTGCGTTACTAGTGCTATGGTAACATGTACCCATGATCTGTCCTCAAACAGTGTGCCAAATACTAGTGATACAGAATGATACACGTGGGTAGTTCAACATGATACTAGCATATAATCAGTGAACACGTCAACACGGAAGATTAATTAGAAGCCAGTATACGTGTATGCGTTATCTGAAATCAGGAGTCATTTTATTAAATTCTGTATTGTGTGCACACATACAAAATAGATACGTGTCCTCAAAGGAATGTTACGGAAACGTACACATAGGGGAAGTATAATTTAAAGTTAATTAGCAGCTGTGTGCGTTTCGGTTGAAAGTGTTTTTAAGGAAATTATACCAATATGAACACAGGATGCAGTAAACCAAGTATGCTTCAGCTTCGATGTGTCTTGATCTTTGTCGCGCATTTACTACTAGGTATGTACATGTGTTTATATTTATACAATTAACAATTCAACAAGTATATATTATATCACTCAGTGCAATTAGTTTATATAAACTCTTATAATTGTCATCCTTTGCACTTTCGGTTGTACACATCTAATTATACGTGTGCATATGCACATGCGCAAACAACTAAATCGATTAGTACACGTGTACTGTTTTTCCTGTAGTAATAGTGAAATGCTATCATGTTGCTGCAAATGTCACTTAAACATTATTATGACCAATACCATCATAAACATCAACCTTAGAGCACAATTCATTTATTCATTGTTCACGCCCGTATACTCGCTCACTCACTCATTTATTTAGTCAATTACGAACTGACTCTCTCACAGTAGCATTATGAATGTTTTGTATGAACATTTCATTTAAAAGCGGCACGAAATGCTAGGTATTAGGTGAATTCAAACATGTCGCATTAAGTTACGTACATAAGCTTAATTTTTAATATTAACTTCTTCCTCGTTGGCTTTGTATCTCTCTGTGAGCAATATATAAATCTTCGTGCAAATCCATGAACATACTTGCCGACATTGGATAAACACTTTATGCTCATAAATTGTGAGAATACCCATTTGTATACAGAGCAGTGGCAATAAAGCTTGCTTCTTTCTCAATACTATTTTTGGTATTGTAGCGCATATTATATTTAATATACACAACTGTAAGTGACCGGTTAAACGATATGAAATGGAAAAAAATATGATGATGCATGCTATTGATTAAATTGGCTGTGCTTCGTAAATGTTGTTTAGTTTTTCGTATGAATATAAAACACATATTAACAATTAAAACAATCGTTTTCAGTGTAGTTTAAATTCGCAATATATATGACAACGACATATACCCACGTTTGAATCGTTTGTTGTTTCTAGTCATACGACCAAACATTGGTATAGTGCAAAATTATATACCTGACACTCAATAATCTTCGTGACACACCGTAAGTATGTTCTGTTGTTTGCAATGTTTCGGACGAGTTTCTTTCATTGGAATTTATGTTTTGTAACAATTTTAATACGGGGTAGCGAGAGTGATATTTAATGGTATTGTGGTATGATTGCTAGCGCCGCACGCCATCGGACGGAGTTCGATTCCTTATGATAGCGAACGTTTGTAAAATGTGTATGAGTTATTCTTAAAATATGCATATCATGAGATATTAATTGTAAAAATGTATCATCAATTTTATTTTGGATCTAATTAATATTTATCTCTGTTATTTTTATAGTATTCACACAGAAAGGCATGATACATGTTAAGGATCGGTTTCGTTTAATAATTATAATAATAATGTGTAAAATGCTCATGTTTATAAAATGTCGACGTCGTTACTCGAACTCCAAACTTCGCATTCTAAGCGCGGCATCTGTTCCACTACACCATCTGCGCTTTACGATTTATAAACATATACGATATTAATTTACATTCTGGAATTGCTATGATACGTTCGATTCTTGCCGTAGTATCTATAAATAAATCCCGATCGCATTCGGAATATTAATGATTGTCAGGTCAATAATTTCACACTATAGTTGACACAAGAGTTGGATATCCTGTGAATAATATAATATAAACACACACTCGGAAAAATTATGTGTTCGCGAATATTCGACTAATGGAATATGTATTGAATTGTAATTTTATAGATAAATAATCGACGCAGTTTACCGGTACTTCGGTGAGCCAATATAAATCATACTTATTAACAATGGATCAATTAGTTGATTTAAGATCGTTCTTTGTACTGGATTCCTAACTTGTCAGCGATGTTTCTCAACTACGTATTTAATCGTTGATAATGATGCATAGATCACATTTAAAGGTACCCTATCGTGAACGCATGTTTGAAAATGTGTGTGAAGTATATTTGCAAATGGATACCTGGATAAATTCAATAGCCGTAGCCTCGCCTAAAGGTTATCACATCAACACCAATAAATAATACCCGTACACGGATTGCAAACAAGCTTGCCAATGCATAAACACTTTGACAGCTAAGTAAATATATAATATACGTTGTATTAAATGTATACCCAATACTTAATAACATACAAATACGTCACTAAATAAACACACGCACAGTACTAATCAAACAGGCCAGAAATGATTGCGTTTTTATAAATATATTTCTTTTATCAAATGTTTGCACTTCAGCAATTGACAAAAAATAAAGAAATGCATGTATAAATAACACTTTATTCTCTTGTACATACTGACTAAACAGCAATAGGCCAGATCTCTAGTATGAAAAAACCGATGTACTATTTTGATAGACAATTCCTAGAGTATATAATATTTGCAAAACATGTACATGCATTTGAAATGAAAACAAATACAAGTTGTTAATTGTTAGATTATATTTTTTTACTACATGATGCACGTAAAATTAGTTCATCTCGATTGTTTTCCTTTAGCACAGTGATTGTTGATTGATGCAATGTTTAGAAGGTTTTGTTATGTATTTTTGTTACTTAATGAAATTGTCTTTTTTTATTGTAAGTCGAAAAATTATTGTTAAATGTGTTGGGATCCATTTTAACGGCAATCTAGCGC
>CM051029.1:13536022-13683522 GCA_027627225.1 Congeria kusceri | reverse complement strand
GTATTGTTCACAGCAAGAGATGAATTGTTAGTCCGCATAGGAAGTATCCAGTTGGCAATGTGCATTGGACGTGTCCAGTTGGTGATCTCTAAGGAAGTGTAAAGTTAGTAGTGTGCATGGGACGTATCCAGTAGCTAGTGTGCATGGATAGTGTCCGGTTGATACTGTGCATGGGAAGTATCCAGTTGATACTGTGCATGGGAAGTATCCAGTTGATAGTGTACATGGTAAGTGTACAGTTAATAGTGTGCATGGGAAGTGTACTGTTGGTAATGTGCATGTAAAGTGTACTGTTGGTAGTGTGCATGGGAAGTATACAGTTCGTAGTGTGCATGGGAAGTGTAGAGTTGGTAGTGTGCATGGGAAGTGTACAGTTGGTAGTCTGCATGGGAAGTACCCAGTTGGTGGTGTGCATTGGATTTGTCCAGTTTGTAGTGTGCTTGGGAATTGTCCAGTTGGTAATGAGTATGGGAAGTGTTCTGTTGGTAATGAGCATGGGAGGTGTCCAGTTGGTAATGCGCATGGGAAGTATCAAGTTGGTAATGAACATGGATGTCCAGTTGGTAGTGTGCATGGAAAGTGTTCAGTTGGTAGTGTGCTTGGGAAGTGTCCAGTTGAAAATGAGCATGGGAAGTGTCCAGTTCTTAGTGTACATAGGACCTGTTCAGTTGGTAGTGTGCTTGGGAAGTGTCCATTCGATAGTGTGCATCGGTAGTATCCAATTGGTAATGTGCAAAGAAAGTATGCAGTTATTAGAATGAAGTTTAGCAGACAAGTCATTGCCATAAATGTTGTCAAAACAGTTGTGCATCTCTTTCAACAATATTATCATTGTGTGTGATTATAATTTAAACAAACGCCGACGTGTTATTTTTGTTGTAAACATGAACTGTGGTTTTGGTTTAAATACACACTTACCATAGTGTAATGTAATCTTCAAACAATAAATATAAATTATGTACATATATTGTTACGAAGACGTTGGAATAAGTGGTTTGTTTTAATGTGAAATTTGTTATTTCCTAATATACTTATATAGCAGTGATTATTTTGTTGAGTGTAAATAATATGACACACGTATATTATAGTGTTTTATAAAAAATATATATGATTGGTTATATATGTTTACACTACGACGTAGTACACACATTTGTTGTATTTGCTTAGTAGCTTCGATCTGCCTCTTTATTATTTAAAACGTTAATTCTGGCAAAGCCTTTACCACCTTTTAACATTGACTTAAAATGGACAACTTCTGCGCAAAGGGCAATATCAGTACAGCCGTAGGCAAACAAATGTCTGTATCGCTCCCATGACTTATTAAGTAAGGAGAGTCAAAAGCGAAAGGACCATGCTATGCTATATAATTGAGAAAGGTCCTGCCCTCTGGCGATGCTGTTTTGTTTAATGAATGAAAACGATTTAAAGCGTTTTAGTAGAGGGCTGAATAAGGGATATTTCTGTGAAATTATTTCAAAGTTTCAGCGGTGGTTTTTTATATAAACTTTTTCAACCGACCGGAACCATTAGAACAACTTTGGTAGTTAACTATCCAATGAACATTTCTGTCAAATCATTTCGAAATATAACCAGTGGTTTATGACAGGAACATTCTCAAAAATTTAAATATAGCCATGTTAGTTACAATGACCTAGCCACCTGTCGGCCACGTTTTTCAACAAAGCGGAACCACTTGAGTAACTTGGGTTAAGGGCTTACCCAGAAATATTACTGGATAACCATAAGAAATTCTAACGAGGGATTTAGGAAGGGATTTGGTTTAATATTTATCCTTTTAAGAGCTCTAGTGGTCGTCTAGTGCAGTGGACCAGAAACATTCAAGCAACTTTGGAGCACCCAAGGAACATTTCTATAAAGTTTTATCAAAGTCGGTTGAACCGTTTCAGATTTCGTTTTTTAAGGAAAAGTAAACGTACAGACGGACGCAATCACGCACGACGGACGAACAGCTATGGCAAGCGTTCGCTTACCTTCGGCCAGTGAAGCTAAAAATGAAACGTAAGATGATAATAATGGTATAGAAAAGGAAAACAATGTACATTTAATGCGAACATTGTTTATGCATGCTGAGAAAATACAAGTGGCCGAGAACGACCTGACGCACAACTGGCCCTTAGGGCTACCTTTAGATTAGAAACATTACTGAAACAAGTGTAGACATGCCTATAAGGTAATGCTGCATACCAAATATGCATGACCTAGATCTGTGTTTAGTTAGTTTTGTACAGGAACTTTATTGTCGTAAATTCCCTATTTAAAGTCTATAAAACAAAAGATCGAGCCACGGTATTTTAACTATTTTGTTATAGAAATATAAGCAATGATACGTAAGACATATCAAAGACCCTGTTGTTTCAGACAAGAGGAGATTTATTGTAAAACAATGAGCCCCGGGACTCGGGGTAACTTCAGAACAATAGTGGTACAATACCATACAGTGATGCTACATGCAAATATATTAAAGCTGTAGGCAATGTAGTGTCAGACAAAAGGAATTTTGAAGTATGTTACCTACAAGAGTCAATATATAAATCAGAGTCCCGGGATGGCGCCTCTTTTTAGCCCAGAATCACCAGGTTTATAATTTGGATTAAGAAACATTATACCTAATATAAAAAACTCAGTCCTTGTAGTTTCATACAAGAAAATTATAATGTGTTCCTATTAAAGTACATGTTACTAAAAATTTAGCCCGGAGCGGGAACACTGTTTAGCTCCTCGGTCCACATTGTAGGTTATATACTAAAACATACGCAAATTGATATTACATACTGCTGCCGCAAAATAAAAAAACTGATTTAAATAAAAATGTGCGATTGAAAATAAATATAAGGCTCGACAGAAGTTTGTGTTTGCTTCAGGTGTTCAAAAGTATATTTACTACTATTTTAAATTGTGATTTTACTGTTTAAGCGGCGTTGTAACGTGATCGTAAGAAAATACCGTTATTTGCAAGCTCAACCTTACGCCAACAATAACAAGTATTTGCATTGTTCATTGTGAATTATGTAATCTGTAATCAATGCTATTCTTGTATAGTTTCTTTTCAAGCCAGGACGCATGCTTTGGTGTCGATCAAATCATAATTCGTATCACATATTCTGAAGTTGAAACGATTTACATGTATTATAAATCAGACGTTGAAACAAATGTTTGTTTGCAAGGCAATTCCATTTAACCAATTTATTAACGTCGAATATGGACGTTGTTTCAATGTTGAGTCAACGTTAAAACGCCTACCAGTGTGTGTATTATCTTTTTAAAAGTTCTTATATCCATATAATAGAAATCCATCTTTTATATGTAACTTAATGAGTGTAAACATTTTTACCGAAGCCGATAGTCTAATGTGAGTATTCCAGCTGTTTACGATTTCAAATATATCACAGTATTGTACAGAACGCTGTTCAATAATAGTTATATTATATACCTCTTTATGATATTATTTGTGTATTATTTGCATAATATTTACATTAAAACACACCGTCCGTGGACCAGTGCGCGCGCTCGCATTATTAATATAGATGTATTACGTCGCTCTACGTAATGAATAATATGCAAACATATATGTTTGTCTTTTATTCTGTAACCTGCACTTACAACTAATGCTTTTATTAATTTTAAATTCGGAAGCAGCCTTTTGTACTTTATAATATATTTCACAGAAAGCGATCATGACCTTGTACAAATTGAAACATTGAGTGTGTAAAAACTATATTTAGACGTGCATGTTTAAAAGGTGGTGAAGTGTCTGCAGCGCGTTTGTTTTAATTAGTATCCCACACTGATGCAAGTTGTCAAAACAAATATTTTGCAGTTGATTGGAAGTGTTTCATGGATATTCATAACTAGAATAACTTAATTATATACTTTTATATTAGTGGTGTTATATGTAAAGTTTAAAACAAAAATGGATAGATACGACAAAAACCAGATGTTGCTGAACTCTATGATTGATGTATGTCGTGTTGCAGGCTTTATTTATGTGCATGTAACGTTTCAAACTGTTAAATAAAATTAAAGAACAATGTTCGAAGTTGACATTCAAAATCGGATATAGGTTTGGAGACAACTTAACGTGTACACAAAGCTTGCGTGCTCACCAGAAAAAGTGATTTAGAAAACAAATTGCGTTTCTGGTTAGCACTGTTCACAAGATAAAAATCTTCCTGGATATATAAAAAAGGAATTGAAATGATTGTTGCTGGAGTGTAAAAACCGTTTTCCAATAAGTGGATCTGAGTACTCATTGATCGATGTAAAAATAAAGTTTCGTTGTGGAGTACTAGGACATTATCGTATGTTTATAGTCGGACCGTCCAATACGGAAAATAGTGTACGCACGCGAGTCCAATTTGGTAACATATTGGACGGTCAAGGGGCACGAATGAGGACATATGATAGGAAGATATAAATTGTTATATATAATACAAGTGTGTATTGCACGCATCGTGTCATTTTGCTTTTACCGTTATACAACTGTTTCTGTATATTTTCAAAAATTACCGACTGATAACTATATTTTATGATTTATCACATTCTTTTAAGCATTAGACAACAATAATTTTACATAAAATAGCTCATCTTACTTTATTTCGTGAAACGTTCACTCACGATAATGAAAACGAAATCAAAGTCATGCAAAGCGTTTTTGTCATGGTGGCGTCTTAATAAATACTAAATTTACATCGACACTGTTGTCAAAGAACCCGCGGAAGTTTAGATGCGGATTTAAATCACGAGCGCATTAGTCAGTTGATAACGCGCATCTAAACATCGCGGATACTCGACAACAAGCCATGCCGTTTATTTATAATTATGATTCTAACACAGCTGACCATTGTTCTGAAAAAGTCATTTACCTGTAGCGCTCTATTTTTATAAAGATCCACCGAGGTACTTTTCGGTAGTTTAGGTTTCCTCCCCAACACATTACATACACGTTATACATGTTCTCGAAAGAAACGGTTGTTCATACAATTCTGATCGCTTAATACATTTTCAAAGTTTTCAAAGAAATTGTAACAGTATGTACTAAGCATTGATATCTTGAACAAGAACACTATCAACCATACATTGTGAAGCGTTAATGGATGGTATTTCACCTACACATCGGAAACCTAGGACAAAGACAGACAGACATCAGACAGACTAACATCAGAAAGACAGAAAGACAGACAGACAGACAGACAGACAGACAGACAGACAGAGGGAAAGACAGACAGACAGACAGACAGACCGACAGACAGACAGACGGACGGATGGACAGACAGACAGACAGACAGATATATAGATTTCAACATAAATAGACAGTAGCCTGACAATATAACATTATTAAGAGATACAAACAACTTAAAATACAATGTATACATTTATAAATGAGCCAGGTCAATCAAAATTATAAGTCCTATCAGGCCATACACACAACATAAAATACAATGTATACATTTATAAATTAGCCTCGTCAATTAACATTGTATCTCCTATCAAGATATAAACCAACTTAAAATACAATGCATGCATAAATAAATGATTCGCGTAATTCAACATTATATGTCAAGAAGGACACATGGAAGTCAACTGTTAAACAATTAATTCCGGCTGATGATAACAAAGTCAAAATGACACTTGATCGTTGAAAATACTATAAGCATATGGTTTGCTAAGTGAGAAATATAAGTAACTTTTATGGTAGTAAAATTTGAATATTATATTAGCCTAAAAAGCAACAGGCACATTTTGATAAATATTGACTTCAATACACCTCACTGAAGATTTGAACTATATATGCTGACCATTGTAATAAATATCAAATTTATCATAGTATGGACTGTGGTTTTTCGAGGTGTTGAGATAATGTATTGCTAATAAGCATTAGCTGACGAAATTAATGTCGTTGCCCAAAATGTTTTCAATGCATTGCTTAGTTTTAGCAGAAGCAAGTGTAGCAGAGTCACAGCATATACAAATAGTTTATTAGACATTAACAGACATGTCATTAACATTAATAATGAGGGGCAGCGGTATTAAAGTAGATCGCTTGAGAACGCTACAAGGAACACTTGCTATAAATACATGACATATAAACTGACTGGTGCATATCAGACACTTAGGCCAATTGCATTCGAATAAATCACAATAATGGACTGTGCCAAAATTATGATTCTTGCTGGATTCAATGTCCTTAGTCATATTAATGAAGTTTCACCGGAATCCCTTTTATATTACTCGAGTAACAACATGTACAAGACAATTAAAAAGAGGTCATTCATTCAGAAAATATTTAAAATTCTGATACTGTGTCTAGACTTTATGCGCATTCTCTGCACAGATTCTAGCATTTAAAGACTTTCGAGTTGAATTCCCTTTAAAGCGTTTTTAGATATGAGCGTTTTAAGACACAAAGTGTGTGACTTTCCACCACATGCTTAAATCTCCAGTAAGTAATTGGTGAAGAAAGAATAAATATTTAAGAGTAAGTGCAGATGTCAAAGTTATGATTGTTTATACTGCGTACGTCCTTTCAATGATCTCTACATATATATGAACATCTATGACCGTAACTGATTAAACATTGTAGGCAGACGTATACCACTTGCTCTCATTGTCCTCTGACAGAATCTTCATTAATGGAGTTAATATCGACGTTATTTTGCGAAAATGCGGACTTTTATTAAAATAAGATACAAACTTAGTATATCGAATATATTTTATACAAGGAAGTTTGAACACAATACACAAAAGCTCTGCTAGTGGTGCTATCGCTCGTCTGATGAACACACTTAGTTTAAGTGACGTCACTGACTGTTTTTTCAAAACATGTTAGAAAAGTGCATTATAATGCAACAAAATCAAGTTACAAATAACATACAATAATCACTATGCACGACAGAGTTACGATTCTTGTTCTGCACATTAAATTTGATTATACTGAATAAGTATTTTGATTGTACAAACTTTATTTACCAAGTTTTAAGCCTCTATGTTCTATAGTTTTTTAGACATGTATGTTAGAAATTCTTTGTCAAAATGAATTTCCTAACTTGAAACAAGGCCATGAAACAATCACCATCGGTGGAAGAGTTAAAGTTGTTGTTCTACACACTTTACGTTTAAACATATTTTATTTCCATCGTGTAACTATATTTTACATCAACCATGGTACAAATAAACTCATACAGCATATAGAGAGAAAAAGGGGTTGAACTAAAAGTTATTTATACATTACTGGCGGTTCGCCCCTGAATATTGAAATACACAAGTAAACAAACATGATTGGTTGGTTAAACATAACTGAAAAATACATTAAGGAAATAACGGTATTTATAACAAACTAAAGAATACAAAAGGATATATTGAATAGAACGAATAGAACATGATAATTGAAAAAAGAAGGAACTTAAAAGAACGTCAAAGTAATAGCATTAATACATTTAAATATATACAAAGAAACGGATGTATGTGTTGTGTTGCCTTGTCCGTAATTAACAAGAATTGATAAACTGGTAATATAGTACGAATGATTACAAGTTAAATAAAATGTGTGTTTGAAGCGTGTTGTCGACTGTTTGTAGATATATAGATAAATAGATAGTTTATTCAAGATTTTTACAATGTTGCATATAAATTACGACATAAGGCCAACATGGCCCCTGATCGTCATGATAATAACAATTATACAATTTTACAATGGGAACAACAAATATTATCATGCTTTGAAAAAGGAAATATATTATATAAATTGTAATAGCTGAAAGAAATCTGAACTGTATTCTCAAGCTTTACAAGAATAATTTCTGAGTAATTCATACAATTTATCTGTACTGTAGTTTCATGCTTTAAATTTTTTTTTATAATTATCAAAGCAATACATAAAAGAATACTGTACAGTGTTTTCATGATTAACAAAAATTGTTTATATGTAAATCATATATAGAAGCGATTTGAATTGTATTATCATGTTTTACAAAAGCAAGTCAAATGTAAGTAATACAAAAATAAAAAATAAATATCTTGTTTAGTATCATGTTTTCCAAAAATATTGTATATCTCAGTTATACAATAATTTTAATATAAGTAATAAATACAAGTTATCAGTACTGTATTCAAATGCTTAACAAAACTTATTGATATTTAAGTAATACATACAAGTAACAAGTACAGCATTCCCATACTTTACACAGATAATTTATATTTAAGTAATACATAAATGTAATATGTACTGTATTCTCATGCTTATACACACACAGAAAAACAAAATATGTACATAACTATTACGTATAAGTGATATGTACTGTATAAGACATAATGCAATAGTATTAAATGACGTGAGTAACATAGGTTGACTTTGTTTCTCATTTCAAACGCCCTATATGCATAAACAGCTAGTAACTTAATAGTATTTGGATTCTTTGAGGAAAATAACTCTCTGGCTTTAAACATGCTTGGGTGACGTCTATAATATATACTGGTATGTATTTTTGTCTTATTTGTGAGTATAGGTTACATTCAAAAATAAAATGATATTCATCGTCGAGAACATGGAAAACTGGGCAAACTCTATTAATAAGATCAGTATCATTCCACCTTCCCGTCTCAATAAGTAATCTGTGTGACGACAATCTTAACTAACTGAGTGAAATTCTATACTTCTCAATGTTAACACATTTCAGGTAAAATTAGAAAATAATGGCCTTGAAGAGCCATTTATGCTTCCTTCTACACCTTGGGCAATATTGTCAGTCATTCTTTGTTTAAATACGGAAAAGAAACCGTATAGATCACCAACACCTAGTGCCAACCAGACATGATAGAATCTCAAAGAATAGATTTGACCTAAACTGCCCAGTTAGTCTTTTTGTGGTTACTTTCAATATCGTCTAGCAATCATTTTAATGAAATTATGTTCCGGAGAACAGATCACCTTAAAACAGTACTTTATCATATTCATTTTACTCATAGTTAAAAAGTCAAGTCTCTCTGTCTCTGATAATATAAAGTCATCTTGTGTGCTAATTTTGACACGTATATATATATTTCATAAACATTGTACGCACTCGTTCTATGTGCGCCATTTTTAAAATCCCCAAACTTCAGAGCCATATAGTAATATTGGTTTAACAAGCTTGTAAAAAAGCTCCATTTTGTGATCTGTGGCTATATTAACAAACTTACTTAGGTACTGTTTAAGCTTAAGAATAGCTTTTTGAGGCTGCCCAGTTAATGTCTGGATTTCTTCTTGAAATGACCCCCCTGCTGTAAATACAATTTCAAGATACGTACATTTATTAACAATTTCAATATTTGCGTTGTATAGAAAATGCAGGTCTTGATTTATTCTTCCACCTTGTCTGAATATTAATACTTTTGTTTTGCTAATATTAACCTTCAGCTTCCAGGTTTTAAAGTAATCACAAAGAATGTCAAGATTATTTTGAAGATTTTGCGGAGAATCAGAAACAATTAAAATATCGTCCGCATACATGAGTAGGAAGACTTTTAGCATAACAATATCAATATCACTTTCACCTTTTGAAAATTATATATCCTCCAGGTCATTGATATACAAAGAAAAAATAATCGGGGACAAACACTCTCCTTGTCTTAGACCTAAATAACTCTCAAATGCAGATATCATTCGGGTGTTTTACTTGTGTGTACACATGAGTATAAATTGATTTTATAACTGTAAACAGTCGTCCTCGAATATCGAGCCTGTATATGTTGTACCCCTTTTGTAGGTTATCCCTTACAATGTAATCAAATGTCTTTGTAAACTCAATAAAACAACAATATAACTGCTTGTCTTGATTAAAAATATGTGTTATTAAACCTTGAAGTGCAAATCCGTTATCCGTTGTTCCCATTTTTGCCCGAAATCCAGCTTGGGCTTCAAGCAATACATGGTAATTGTCAGCCCTGTTTGATAGCCTACTATTTATCAAATTTGTGAACAATTTACCCATGACACTTAACAAAGTTATCCATCTAAAATTATTCGGGTCATTTTAATATCCTTTGGGTATTTCTTCAATAGTAACAGGAGTGTCGATTTCCTAAAACATAAAATTTAAATCAGTTTGCATTATATTGTTATTAAAATAAATAATATCGTCGTCTGCCTAGAAAAAAAATCAATCATTAGTATCATTTATAGATCTAAAATATTGTGTAAAAGTATCTATAGTCAGCTTAGTTTGCCTGTGTTTAAAATTGCCCTCCTTTAATAAATTCCAATAATATTTTGCGTTTATTTATTTACCTTTATTAAATTGTATTTAATTATCCTTTAGCTGATAAAGTGCAGTTTCCGCACGCTTCTCTTGTATTTACTTCTTGCCGCAGTCATAAGTGCCTATTTTCTTCAGAATTATTTTTTCTAAAGTTATTTAATGTTTTATAAAAAAATATTTTATCATCTGCATGCATTTCGTTACATAAATTATTGTGTTTAAAACGGTTACTAGTTATTTTATTAAATTTATGATGGATGTGTTTTTTACAGAATAGAGGCTTGCATATGTAATGTATTCTTTCAAGGAATTTATTAAGACTTGAGTCAATGTCTTAACATGATGTCTCATTTTAATAGTGTTGTCCAATCGCGATAAATTGTTAATGAAGAAAGAACAAGATAGGGATTGCTTATATAGATCCTATTGTTCGTTATCCCACATAAAACTATATGAAATCCTTTCATAGTTTGCAGGATATGTTCAATTAGTTTGCATTGAATAATCTTTACAATCAAAACAAAATAGGGCAAATTATCAGATAAAATGTTAGGACTATGCACCTTACATTGGGTTAATGACTTTAAAAAACATTCGTCAACAATACAGTAATCAACAACACTTGATTCATTTCTACCGACATTAGTATACGATCCAATATCCTCGCCTACACGACCATATGCTATTCTTTAACCTGTGTGAATCAACATGTCAATTAAAACACGCTCATTTTGATTTACTGATGAATCAGCTGAATTTCTTGGCAATGTATTGTCTGAGCTATAATCGTCAGGTAAAATATTCTGCTTGTGAAGATCTAAGTTATCGGTTTGAACAAAGTCACTTAACATGCCGACACGCGAATTTAAATCTCCTAAAACCATAAATGAACAGTTAACATCACCACATTTCTCTCTTATACAAAGCATATTACCTTGTTTAACATCAAATATATTATTTTCAATAAGATAATTTCTACTTGAGTTAGTTGGTACAATATAGCATAATCATACAAACAAGTGATTCGATTGTTTAAAAAAATGCTCATCAATCTTAATCCATAGGTGTGAATCGCTATGCGACAATATAAACTTATTATTTTTCGTTACAAGGCCTTGTACATTCAACAATTCACATATGAAGCCATTCACACTCTGGCCGCTACGACAGTCCTATTTATTGACCGCCAGCGAAGGTGAAGTAGCTGTCCCGTTAGAATTAGAGTTGTTTTTGGTGTGATTTCGTGCACCACGTGCACTACTTACAGACCGTGATTTGGATTGATTCGCTGTTGGTTTCGCCTTGGTTGATTTTATTATTGAAGTGAAGTTTGACTGAATAGGATGTCTTCTGATTTGCGGAGGGAGTCGATTGCGTCGCGTAGAAAGGTCCGTATGTCAACATTGGTATGTGCACCTTGGATGGTAGTTAAATGACCCGATGTAGCATTGGCCCCGGTTCCGGTGCGCTGACAATTAAAAAATAATGATTGACATCTTCTAAAATATAGACGCATGCACATGTTGGTAATGCTAACAGATGGTTTTGATATAAATAGAAATTCAAATTGCTACAAATGTTTATAAGTCGTGCGTGTTTAACTGATTCAAACTTCTTCCCAATAAGATAATAATCGGGAACTTTGTTACATTTGAAAAGCAAGGTTTGTAAATAACTTTGAATTTAGATAGTCAATGTTACCAAAATCTATATGCAGTTTATTCCACATATTGATAGAAGAGTGAATAAAAGACTGTGAGCAAAGTTGCGTTCTCCTTCGTACAGTTATATAATCTGAGAAATTACTTAAGCTGTAAGAAGTCACCTGATTTACCGTCTTAGGTAAGAGATTTCTGAGAAAATCAGGACAATCGTTATGATGCATTTTGTATATCGTGACAAGTTTTTATAACGCCTACGATCTTCCAAATTTAACCAGTTAGTTTATGGATACTATTATCTTCATAAAACCGATCTAGTTAGGCGAAAAACTATTATTGCAGTTTCCTTTTAAATTTTATATAACGTTTGTTTTTTATATAATTTGCAACCATCCCAAATCACACAAGTATGATTTAATATTGGTCTTAAGTAAGAAATATACAACTGATTAAGGGTGTTTCTGGATTCCGGGAATACATGTATTTTGAAATAACCTATAATGTTTAAAGCAGTAGGTGTAATGTTTTTGATTTGACCGTGCCACTTACCATAATTGCTAAAAGTAATTCCAGTTCGTTTATGTGTCTGTACACATTTGATGGGGATGTTTTCAAATATAAAACATGGATTATTAATATTGGGGTGTGATGCAAGTAAAATGGCGTCAGTTGTATGCGAGTTAAAATCCACTACCAGGTTTTCAACAACTGACATATTGAATAAAGAATGCCTTCAAAGTCACTTTTTTCATGCGAGAGACGTGTAATCAGCAAACAGTCGTGTAATGCTTAAACGATTTTCAACTATGTCGTTAACGTGTGTGAAAAAACAATGGATCTAAAACAGAACCTTGTTGTACATCTGTGTTTATTGTAAGTTCAGCGGTTAAAGCTGACCCTACGAAAACCTTTTGTGTAGGATTCGATAAGTCATGTTTTATCCAGGCTAATACATTACCACAAAAACCTAATTAATGTAACTTCAATGTAAGACCAAGGTGCCACATCCTATCAACTGTTTTGAAACACCGCAAAACACAATACACGTGAATGTTTGTCATCGAAAGAAGATGGTATTTCTTGTTTGAAACATCATAAAACGACATTCGTAATTAAACACGGATATTCATACTCTAATGTTGGGATTGTTTCGTCAATATTGCTAAAACATTAAATTTAATTGAATTTCAATGTCAATTATACTTCCTTGGTAATGTTAAAAAAATGCCTTTTAGAATGTGCAATATTTTACATAGCGTTTTTTTTTTCTGAGTGGCGAGATATGGGTTAAAATACTATTAATCTTAATAATCTTAATAATATTTATTGTGCACAGTCAATGTATAAAACATACTACAGACTTATGTTTGTGTTTTTCGATGAAAATAAATTATTCCTTTAACAATAGCTGGGGAGGAGTTTACACTTTCCGTAGCAAAACCCGGATCTGTCTATTGAATCTTGCTCACTTAAAAATGAAAATCATGTAAGTTAAATTTAAAGATGCCGAAATGAATATGCAATCATTATATAATACACAATTATCATTAGTGTGTTTCTTATTTATTGTACAATGTTAGTGTTATATTATTGCAATTCATAGCAACGTATCCAATCTTTTAAAATAAATCACTATTGCTTTGCCACTATGAAAATTCATTGAGAATGTTCAGCCAATTTTTCTGTCACAGCATGACATAATTTGTTTTTAAAATTTACTGAAATTGTAATCAATTGTTTTTTGAATGACTAGTATCTAAATTAATTCAATGTATCGTTAAGCGAAATCAAGCTGACAATATTAAATGTTATATAAATTGTGTATGGCATTTTATTGAAAATGTTTAATCGACCATTGTTTAACACATTGGGAATATTAATTATTATCGGGTGTAACATTTAGATCTACGCCATTGCTTTCAAACACATGAATTAAAAAAAAAAAAAAAAAAACCCTGAAATGATATAGTCCAATCGACCACTATTGACGACTTTGAATATTATGATCAGCAATCAGTTCAAACAATGAGCTAAAACTTGGACCATTGGAACGAGTAGTACCCTGGAATTAAAACTCTAGTCTTGCCTATGATTATACGCATGTTTACACGAATTTACGTGACTGTAAAGATTGCATAAAACGTATATTTCAGACCAAACATGCATTCAATACAATTTATATTTTGCAACAAAGAGGCAATAACTCTTGTTGTGAACTGCTGTTAATTCACTATCTAAGCAACCTGTTTTAAAATGAACAGAACTGGATCCGAAAATGAATTCTCTATTAAAGAATGCATTCATTAGATAATCAAAATATACCAGCATGAATTAACTGACTGATAAGTCCAATTCCATGAGTGATTCAAGAACTTAAATACTGGGATTTTACTTTACAAGTTAGGCAATTCCTCTGGTATCTGACCCGATATAATATCCATTTTAATTCTTCTTAATATAAGTCGTATTAATATGTTTCTAAGGACTTGTTTAGTCCCATACAGACGCTGTATTTTAAATGCATATTCCATTTATTTAGTGCATGCTTTCAAGTTTGTATGATTTACCTCCCTTTAACGAGAACATGAACCTAACTTACAATACTAATAACATGTGCTGATTAAAACCCGACTAACGTGACTGCTTAACACGTATACATAATTTATATAGTCATAATATAAATTTAAGTAAACAAAATAATCTCGATCTTAAATACCTGATTTGCAACAAAAACAATACACATTTTGTTTTAGTATAAACATGAAGACAAATTATAAACTAGTTAAAGCAATGAATTGATCAATCAAATAATGACTTCACTTTCTATAACACTAACATATAAATGTTCGTACTCGCAAGTGTAGAAATATTTGTGTACACAATTTTCATTTGAGCTATTAACGCTTACGTGTAACAACTATTTTTCGAAAAAACAACATAATTGCATACGTAACGTGCACGCTTCTACACCCTTTGTTTCAGCCAAATTTTAATTTAGCACCCATAACTAATACTTGACGGTAGACTCATTCTTTATTCATGGCACTCATTCTTGATTCATGGCACTCATTCTTGATTCATGGCACAAATGCAAATCAGTCGTCTATTAAGCAGTATAAGCAATAAACAACCTGTGCATGTAAAGCAGAACACGTAAACGGAATTCCAGTTCATATAGTGAAATGCGAATATATTTTATAGTTCTATAGCACTAGTTATATTCAGTCATCCGCAAACTTCTAAAAATATGTGATAATGCGGAAACCGTTAGAATACAAGTTCAAATATTCACAAGTTAATAATATAACACGAATATAAATACAGAAGAAGAAAGCATATACATTTTCAATTGCCTATTTTTTATAAATAATAAGGATTCTGTATTACTTCTTGTTTTTAAGTACTTTAACTATAAACAATTAATCAAACATGTAACAATAGGCTAGTCAATACAGTACCTGTAGAGCCCTCATCATAAGTAAACAACAGGCCACTAACAACATCATGTCAGCGACAGATCCAAGTACTATGCCGACATTGTTTTGTATCATCCCACCTGTTTTATATATGGAATCAAAAACAAACTTAAAATAAATAATACTTTTGAAATGATGTCCCAAATGGCTCATCTTAGTACAGACATCCGCTTACATTTAGGACTTAAGTAATAACAGGTGTGGCGCTAGTTTTAACAAAAAGACGACAATGGAACGGCATCATGACTTGATATACATCAAGTTGATTAACCGTCCTACTTTACTTCTATCCTGCACCTATTTATATCAAATCAAAACCTTATTTCATAACGCACTTCGCTTTGAGAACAAAACATGTCGTTGGAGAACAAATGGGGCAACAACATGGTGTTACTAATCCGACCATCGTTCCAGCCAATCTTAAATGTGATCAACTCATATCCACTTTTGTCGCAAAGTGATGTTTGATTCATGGTAACTAATGCATAAGTATAGGTCGTTTGTAAATGAGGTGTGTATATAGCAACATGTTCACGTTAAGCAAAATGCGTAAACGGATTTATATCCCGAAAAGTGAGCTACGAATATATATTGACAGTTCTATAGCACAAGTTATATTATGTGATCCGCGCACGTTTAAATGTATCTAGTAATCCTGAAACCGCTTAGATTAGAAGATCAAATTGTTTTATGTTGATATTTGTTCATGACTATAAATAAATAAATAAATATGAAGAAAACATATTGATTGAAATAATTAAAATGTTCATATTCTTTCTCAATGCTGAAGGTGTTTATTACTGCTTGTTCGTTACGTAACTTAAATCTAAACACGTTAATGTATTCAAACATGAAACAATAAGCTACCCAATACAATACCTTTTTGGCAATTGACACGTTCTGCCAAAAGAACAGTCATCGCAAAAAACAAGCAGACACCGATAGATCCAAGGCTGGGAATATATCTTGGGATCATACCTGTTTTATATAGAGAATAACGACAAGCCTAATACAATTTAAATAATACGAGTGATATGATGTTCCAAATCGCGCATCTGAGTACAGACTGTTGCTTAAATATAGGTCGTAAGTAATAACAGATTTGGTGCCAGTTTGAACAAAAGATGAAAAATAAATGACATCATGACTTAGTATACATCCGGTTGATTAACTGTCCTACTTTACTGTATCATACGCCTTTGATTGTTAAAACCAAACTTCAGTCTATAAACCTCATCGCTTTAAGAACAAAACTTGCCGTCGGAGAACGAACGGGACAACAACATAGCGATACTGGTCCGATGCACAGCACACGTGTCATCCAATCCTTATGTTAGTAAAGCATATTTATCTTTTGACGCAAGAATTATGCTAAAGTAAGGGTCTGCTGCGAATTAGCAATGTATTAAGCAATATTAAACGGACGAAATTAACAACACGTGCATGTAAAGCAAAATGTGTAAATGGTATTATGTTACAAATAGTGAGGTACAAAAATACATTGCCAGTTCTGTAGCACTAGTTATAGTAAATGGTCTACACACGTCTAAAAGTCATGTATATGGTAAGGCCGCAACATTTAGAGAACAAGAGAAAACAGAAAGATTCACGTGTTGATATTCTTATTACATGAATATAAATAAAGAAAAGTAAGAATATTAATTCCAATTTGCGTAGTTTTTATAAATAACAGTGATGCTTTATGTAAGTTCGTTAATTATGTTATTTAAATCAAAACAAGTGTTTAAACAGGTAAAAAAGCTAACCAATACAGTACCTTTCATGATTTTTTTCTTTCGTCAAAAGAATAATCCAGACAAACATCAAGATGACACCGATACATCCAAACACTATGCCCAAAGTGCAGTATACGGTCAAACCTGTTTTATATGGGGAGTCAAAAACAAACTTAATTTATAATAATCGTGGAACGACGTTCCAAATCGCTTTTCTGAGTTCAGAGTGGTGCTAACATGTTAGCCTTAAGTAATAACAGGTTTGGTGCCGGTATGAACAAATTATAAAAATTAAATAGCATCATGACTTATTATACACCCAGTTGATTAACTGTCCTAATTCATTTCTTTCCTGCACCTTTGCTTATACAAACTAAACTTCATTGTATAACACACATCACTATCAGAATAAAACGCCGTAGACTGAATGGGACAACAACATTGCGTTACTAAGTCGGTATTTACAAAGCTCCTTGTAATATCTTAGACAAAGGTGTAATTAAGTGAGAATTCTATGTAATTTATATAAAATCCAACGATAAGATTTTCCAATTAGTAAAATATGAAAGACATAAGCAATATTTACTTTTTTGGACCATTTTTATGTAAAATCACAATTACATGAAATACAGATTTATGGAGTTATCTGAATTTAAGACATCTCTTCAAGTTATCCCTAAGGAGCCTTGTGAATACGGGCCCTGGTCCGATCAATGTCTGAAAGCAAATGCTTTGCCATAGTCGTTCAACGTCACATAATGACGTCACCATTACAAAACTCATTTTCTAGAAAACATTATTTATGTATCATTAATTATCACGTGACTTATTTGGTTAATTGAAATAATACTATTCAGAAAAAAGGTCAATTGAATATTACACTAGTCTGAGAACTTGTATCAGTCTCGTTTACGACGTAACACAATCAACTCGGATACAAGTTCTCAGAACATCGTACTAGCACAATATTTTATAAGCTATAATCTGGCATGCATTGACTGGTTTGTCCACTTAATCACATACGCTTGAGAATTGGTGAAATATAACTGTTCTATCAAACATGTATGAATACAAATACTTCACAATACTGGTAACTTTATTGGCATCAGACGGGCGACGCAGGAGTGTTCCTGAATACCGATATTTCACCGTTAAGTTTGTTGTTCAGGTGAGCTACATGCACAATTTAAAAAAAATAAATAAAAAAAATTATAAATGTATATTTACTTTAATTACATAATTGATAAACACGCATGAACATTAATAAAATAAATATAAAAAAGATTAAACTATGTAAACGTATTATTGTATGCTTTTAACAAAAATACATTTAATGTTTGAACAAGTGTCAACTAACAAGAAGAGAATCAAATAAGAACATATTTTTAAACATAGGCAATACTAAAACATTAATATTTATCACTTTATAGTTTATGCAACTTAAACGTTTTCTTGTTTTTTCTTGAAATAGACCACACACGTAAGTTCAGTTATAAATACAATTCCAATGCAATTAGGGGCAATAATCCATTTCAGATTATGTGTTGTAATGTCAATTGTGGTTGGTGTAGTTGCGGTTTCTGAAACGACACTAAATGTCCTGCGATTTTAAACTAAGTGAAAAATAACGATTTATTTGAACATGTATTATTTTATTTAGTTATTGTTCGATTTTTTTGTCATGGCACTCATGAATATTCATGTATTTCGAAAATTTATTTTTAGCTATTAACCCAGATAGGAGACTCAGGTATGAATATGTATTGACTAAATCCTCAATACGTAACAGTTAATAGTGTAGTGCAGTGGTAAGTACGAAAAGTTTGTAAGCGTGATGTTTTGGGTTCGAATCCAAAAACTGTCACTTTTAATTTATTAATTTCTTTTATTTGTTTTAATTTATTTTATTGATAATTTTGATGACGTCATGACACGGAATCCCATCATCGACCCCTATTCTAACATAGAAGAGAATCGCGTCAATGCTGCGAACAAAACAGAGTCTAATTCAACTAAAAAGAAGAAAGCAAAAAAATAAAGTGATGTTCAAGTAAAAGAAAATGATAAAAAAGCCTAAAAGATCTTGGCAGGATTCGAACCACCGTCATTGTGATTCAAAGTCTAAAACACTATCCAGCGCGCTATTCTTCCTGGCACTTGTTGATAGGGGGCTTGTGTTATATGACTGTGAGAGTGACATTGTATCGTTTTTTTCATCATAAAAATGGGATTTTCTCTGTAACTATGTATTTGGATATACTTGTCCCCATTGCGTTATTGAGAGGCGGAACCGTAGTTCTGGGCCATAAAACCGGAGGTGGGGGAGAGAGAGAGAGAGAGAGAGAGAGAGAGAGAGAGAGAGGGAGGGAGAGGGAGAGAGAGAGAGAGAGATTTAACCACGTATTATTAATACAAACTATTTAAATCCATGTAAACTTTTTATCAACACATCCTCTAAATTATTGTGCATTAGATTTTACCTGGCATGTCAGTAATGTTTAATATTCTAAAATGTTTTGTTGTAAATCCACCTGTGGTTCAACAAATACAGAATCAAACCATTCTTCAAAACAGAACACTCACCATTGCGTGCAGTTTGTTAAAAGCTGGTAACCCATGAGCCACGAACTTAACATGGATCAGGCTTGGTACGATTACTAGTGTCGGTACAGGACAAACTCTCTCAATCAACAGTATTAAATTAACGACTGAAGGTGGATACCAGTGTACGGCAATGCATGCAATGTAACAAATTGGCAACAAAACAGAATATGAAGCTAGCCAATCAGTAATCAGTGTGGATGTTCAATTTAAGTTGAGTATTAGTGTGTTTCTCTTAGATATATATATATATATTAAATGATGTATACATTTAAAATGAGCCAACAGTGCATATCGGCATACAATCGTTAATAATAAAGGCCCACACAAAATAATCATCAGAATAGACGATATTCAATTTGCTTATTTGATAACAAATTTAATGGTTTTTTAATTTTTTATTGCAAAAATGTGTTTGTTCAGAAATAAAAATGCAAAGTGTTTAATTCTTTAAAGATGATTTCTACATGTGTTGCTCCTTTCATCCTTTATTTACCCTTTCACATATTGTGCAGATCTTTAAATGTTTAATACAATAAAACGACAAGAAGTGGGGGTCACCGCCATAGCTTTTGAAGACAAATAATGTAAACAAAGATACCCATAAATGCTTTTTTGGAAGCATTGTTTGCTTTTAGTTTTTCAAATAAAAATATATTGGCCATTTATTGATATAAAAAACTGCAGTTTAGAGTGACTTTATTGACTAACTGTAAGAAAACTGTACATTACACGGCGTATAAATTGATATGTCATATGCAGTAATTGATTTGTTCTGTAATGATATGTAAAACAACACTACGCTTTTAAAAATATATTTTGATTATAGGAAAAAATGTTGCATTAAAAAAACATAGTATATTATGTTATTATTTACTGATATGACGTCATTATTGTCCGCTACTTTCTACATTCGTAACCAAACAAGTCGGATAATGGGTTAAAATCTAGTATTAATGTCACGTACATTAGTTTATAAATGCATGTATTATGTATATAATATATTGATAAAAGTCGTGACAACATTTTTAACTGTTCTCAAAACGTAGTATATGTATTAGATAGTATATGTCAAAACACTTATTATTTTTGAAGAGTTAAATCAACTGCACTGATCCGCAAAGTTGTGCGTAAAAAAAAACTCCAAGTCGACGTTAAAAAAATGAAATGGGGATGCTAACAAAATACCAGTCATTAATTATATATCATGTGTCTTCCTTTCTTGATTAAATCAAATCCACTAATATATGAACTACAAAAGTCGGCTTTAAAAATAGACAAACTGAATGAAAACAAAATAACAATTATCAATAAGACATTACTTGATTTACTATATCCCCTGAAATAACAATATATGTATTACATAACTGTATTACAATAGTCTTAATAAGGTCGTATTATAAAAAATAATAAATATACATATATATAAATACGTTTTATACTTCCTTAAGACGGGGAAACCATAGACACATTCAACGCCAATGGTTCTGTTACCACCCTTGAAGTTGACCAAGGCGAAATGATACAACTTGTATGTTATGCCAATGGTGACCCTGAGCCTGTTGTTAGCATCGTTAGCGCAACGTGTACGTGAACATATACTAATTAAAAAAGAAGCACTGGCAGTAACATCTAAAATTCATCCAGCAAGATGTGAATATGATGCTGGACGATACAAAATGTCTGGAATATAATAGTCATAACAGAACACTTGAACAATTTGTGGATTTCTCTATTAAATGTAAGTGAAAACTAGGTTATATTGTATCGAGTTAGCAGTGGTAGCATTATAAAATGTATCAGTTCACATTGTAAGTGTAAATAAACGCAGCTGTTTTTGTTTTATAGGTTCTCATAGGTCATCCCCCTTTTCTCCACCAATAACATAACCGTACAGAGCACCCAACGACTCTGTGGTGTTCACCTTTACAATAACTGCCTATTCTGAACCTAAGATGGCATACTTCACTTGGTTTAAGCGTGTAGATGATGGATGGATGTCAGGTCAATATCTTAAAAACTAGCATGCAGACACAACTAACGATCCTCCATACACAATTGGAAGATTTTACAGAATATATGGTGAACGTTTCCAACGCAGTGGGTTCAATATCGCAAGTATTTTCCTTGAACGCACTATGTAATACCCAGTAGTACACCAAAAGTGTATAACTGTACTGTAATAACGAGCGAGACCAGAAGTCCCAAAAGAGATTTTTGTAATAGGAGTAGAAAGAATGGAAATAACAATTGCGGTACAAGAAGATAGATCTTGAAAACTGGATGGATATACATGTAAAAGAAGCTGCAAAAAACAACACAAAGACGATAGCAGGATTTAAACCTAATATGATTTATAAAATCAAAATCCTGGCACTAAACAAAATTGGCAAATCAGAATGGACTAAATAAATTACCGAACTCAATCTTTAGCGATATAGGTAATTTTATATCAACTGCAGACGCAATCTATTTAAATAGATGCCCAGTAACCTAATAACTTACATGCAGTAAATCCGTATTGCCATGTATGACGCAAGTTCGTGTGTAATTATAGGTGACAATCGCTCGGATTCACCTGTAGTTGGTGGTACAATAGGCGGTGCTACAGTGGTTGGTATAATTGCAGCTTTTGTTATATGGTGATACAGAAAAAGAGGTAAATTGTTATCAAATGAAGGTTATATGTAAACAGTATGCCCTGAACGCAATTATTCCACTGAAGTAAATATTGTATTAACATGTTTATCATGCAAAATAACTGTGTATCGTGTACATTGTTCGCTCATTATATCTTCGTTTCATGTATTTATATTCACTTTACACTTGTGTTTTAGCAATGAAACAATCTGATTCGAAGCAAACACTAACGAGAAGGTATAATGCGTTTATCATTCATTTTGAATCATAGTATCAACTAAGATGAAACTACTAATTTCAATATGCCATTTATAAAAATATTTATACGTGAGTGATTAATGTTTTGCTATGGAGTAGTTGTATAAGCTGTAATTGTACATTGTGTTTAATTTAAAAATTGATAATATAATGAATTTAATAGCTGTAGTTTATGTATTAAATGCATGCTGAAGGTCAATAAGTCACGCAAACGGAACATACAAAAATATAGGTAGGTAATGATTAATTTATTCATATATAGTATTGCTTTATCCATTGCAAACAGTCACTAAAATGTTAAATTACAGGATTTATTTCTCTTTTAATAAAGTATTAAATACATTTTGTAAACTTCAATGCAACGAACAATTAAGCAGAACCATTATACAAATAAAAAAGCATGCAGTGAAATAAGTACCATAGCCAGACTCGGTCCAAAGTCTAAAATTGAAATCTGAAAATTGTGCACATTGATTTACGTATTTCTGCTTAATATGTACATATTGAGACCGAAAATCATATTTGCGTCTTGATTTTAAAATATATTCATGTCAGAGTCGCGCACAAACATTATATAATACATACAACCCGACCGTTATGAATGAGACTGTATCAAATAGTCTGATATCGATAACTATTACAGGCTATAGCGCAGCCCTACAATACAATGAGGATCTCGTGATGGAAACGTAAGTAATTGTATGACTGACATTATCATTTATGTATAGAAATCATATAAATAGTGTAATGTGATCAAGTATTGGGTCTGTCCTCGTCTGCGAATATAAAGATAAATGATGCATATAAGTATGAATCATCTTAACACGATTTAAAAAGTCATGCATATTGCAAATATACTAAAAATCTTAATGATTTTTATATATTCAGGCGAACTAGCAACGCCTCAAACACAGACGGAGGTTACTCAACCTACAAATTGGATAATGATAATAATTGCCGTCATTTATTTACAATACAGTAAAATAAGCCCAGTATGATAATCAGATATATTTACCTGCTACTCATTTTGATATCTCTGATTAAGCTTCATCTGTAACGCTGCATTCATCCCACCCTTATTAAATTAGTGACCTCGTTGGAGAACCACTGGTAGAAAAGCTTTCTCAGGAATTATGTTCAATTTGGTTCGTTTTCTGGCAGGTGCTTGAGTTACTTGTCCTGACAATGAATATGCGACTCTACGCTCTGAGGACGACACTCCTCCCCACAAACCGTATGAGGCACTTGAAGAATTAGAATTCCGTGAATATGAGACTCTGCACTCCGAGGACACTCGGCGCGACAACACAACTTCTTCAGACATTCAGCCTTGGATGTCGGAACAAACAGTGCCAGCCGACGATCGGGAATACGTTAATATGAAGCTATCTGCACTTTAAATGTGTTATATAAGAATCGATACTGCTGCCTGTATACTACACGATAGAAAACAAATAACGCATTTTCCTTAAGGCAAATGTTTTTATCATATTTATATGAATAAATATACATTCATAATTGTCATAATTATAAGACATTTTATACATAACCTAACTAAACGGTCGGGTTAAAGTCATATGCTTAAATTGATCGATTCGAATGATATCAGATATTTCATTTTTTCCGTAAATATAGTTCTATTTATGTGGCAATACACGCTAAAGGAAATCAGTACAAACACATCGTCTGTATGTTTACATTAAATAATTATTTTATTAAGTCTAAAACATTTAGTTAATATACATATCACATGTACTCAAAATGACAGCACCCCAGTACTTATAAGACGAATTCAGTATGCGATTTCTTATATATGTTTCTGTGTAACGGTTATGGTTCTTGTCCAAACAAGATCCAATTACAAAGACACAGCACTGTTCATTAAAAAGTAGCTACTTCTTCACCGCAAGTACATAATTTGACTAACACCACTGAGCATTCGAGGCGACCCATTTGACATAATCTAACAAATGATAAAATATGCTTGAGTAGAGCTCGGACATACACATTGCATCATGAATGTCTTAACTTAATAAAAGTGCATCGGCTTACTTAAAATTATGTATTTATTGCTCAAGACCATTTTGTGCGAAAGTTATACTGCGGCATGATCTCAAGACATAATTCCCAGATTGACTTCTTAAAACATATCAACACCGACCGATTGTCCATGATTGTAAATCAACATATTAATTAAATTAAAAATGACAAACTTAAACATGCACATCGGTAAAGGTGGGTTCGGAAAAACGATGTCAGTGTACGTTGCTTATTGGTGAAATGTTTTAACAAATGAAAGCACTACCAAGTATATAAACTAGTAGTGGCACTGAATGGAGTTGAAAGATACAGTACTCATATCAGTATCAGATTAACCATAAGATGTACAGGTTTCAAAATAAAATGTCAATAGAATAGCCCTTCAGTCAAAGATGTTTGCAAAAATGGGTTACATCTGTTAAAAAATCTGTATGTGGTGCATCCGTATCAAGAAGACATTTGCATATTATCTGATCATTCTGGTGTTATGGTTTGTAATGGGGTTATTTCCGCACTTTGATTTTAAAATAGTATTCTTTACATTTCAAGATTTCAATGTTATAAAAAATATCATAACCTTTCTCATGTCTTTCCCATCAACTGATAAATCGCATTGTCTGCGGGCAATGAAGCAAATAAATGTTACCTGAACGATGTTATTGTATTGTATGTCCCATTTGAGCTTTCGTGCGTATAAATTGTATGTTAGACATTGAACAATAACTAAAACTTTGATGTTTGCATTCAGAAAGTTAAACAAGTATCATCCCTTGTATAACTAGTAAAATGAACATTAATTTGATATTTATTTATTTTTGAATTTGTTTTCATTTAATTTTAGTTTATTTATGTATTTATGTATTATGTATTTATGTATTAATGTATTCATGTATTTATTTATTTACTTGTTTATTTATTTACTTATTTATTTATTTATTTTTTTATTTTATTTTTTTATTATTTATTTATTTATTTATTTTTATTTTTATTTTTTTATTATTTATTTATTTAATAATTAGTTTATTTATGTCACTTAAGTGTTTATTATGTATAAATTATTGTTTAGCTTAGTTTATCATGTTTATGTTATGTAAGCATGTGTCATCTATATGAAAAAAGCACTAAGTGAAACTGAACTTATTGCTATGTCATTAAAGGTGTAATATATGCGTTATGTGAAATATTCTTGTAAACATGGTTTTAATATATGTGTCAAGGCATGCAATGCTTACTTTTAATGCATATCTGTGTCAAAATGTATTACTTCCAATTGTATAGATATTCGACGTACTGCATCAATTGTCATTGTAACGAAAAAAATAATAATTGTGTATAGCATGGTTATGTCGTGTTAAATGTATGATATTATATTACCGTGATTGTTTTAATAAGGCTAACGTAATAGGTTACATATAATCATGAACCTTCCACAAATCATATGACAAATACGAGATTTGATACACGTGTGTAATTAAACATGCTACTAATCTATATCCACTGAGCACATAAACACGGAAGATTAATAAGAAGCAAATATACGTATATGCGTTAAATTAAATCACTAGTGATTTTATTGAAATCTGAAGCGTTGCCAAGTAAAATATATTCTCAAAGGAATGTTACAAAATGTACACATATCGGCACAAGCATGCATCACCTTTGATGTGTCTTGATCTTTGTCGCGTATTTTATACTAGGTATGTACCATTGTTTATATTTATGCAAACAAAGGCATGTACAAATTGTTTCACACACTGCGTAAGGTGTATCTAGCACCGAATAATATAATTTACACATGGGCGAGACAAAAAACGATAAGTACATGTGTGCTGTATTTCCTGCCGTTATACTGAATTGCTATCACATTGCTGCAAATGCCAGTTACCAGTTTCATCACGCAACTCAAACGGGCTTAATGCACGTGCAGCACATGCTAATCTAGGGCGACACTTTCCGATTGTATGATACTTTCTGTTTAAGGAAGTATCTTCTTAGCATAAGTCCACTGTATGCGGAAAGTGTTGACCCGGATTAGCCTGCACAGGATTATACTCCGACCTCATTTCGGTAAGTGCTATTTTCCTGTAACACACTCCCGACATGAATTCATTTCGGAAGCTTTATAAACTGCACTTTCTTATTTGATCAATCATTATTCATTTAACAATGATTCCACATTAAGTATACACATTAATTTACCAAATTTTATGTAAAGTCCTCCATATTGCACTGAGTAATGTGAAACTTGCATACTGTAGTTTCATTGGTCAGTACAAATACGGATCGCATATGGCTATATAATCAAATCTTTGGACGAAATAGTTTACTATGTGCGCAATAGGAAGCTGTGTCCGCTATTACACAAATGTAATAGATTTCGTTTAAAACCGAAATTGGTTTGACCACTTTCATTACAGAAATTACAAAACAAAACAGAGTGTAGTTTATTTGATGACATATTATGTTTTGTTGATAATTGCTTCATTTATGTGCTGTTTTCTTCTACACTATGGATTAATTACATCATTATATGCATGATTCTATTGATATTTTAAAATTTACCCATATCAATAATAATATTAATTAAAGCATATTTATTTAGCATTAAAATCATAGATAAATACATCATAAGTATACTTTACAGTATTTTTAATTCACAAACATTGTGTAATTCATAATTTGAATTTAAGTTCTTTAAAAATGAGTAATTTTATTATTTTAAATAAGAATTGTACAGCCACTATTTTTGAGCAAAACAATATTAAATATGTCTGTTTATTCAAATTAGTTTGCTTAATAATTATTATTAAGCAAAATAGTTTGAGTAAGCAGACACATTTAATTCAGCCGAAAATATAACTATTAAATGCTATTTAAATGGTTATAATAACAAAAAATCAACTGAGTAAATGAAATGTGGTCAACATTGCGTTATATTTTTGTTCATGTATAAATTGAGAAATTAGTTTTTCGGTTGTCAGTCATATTAAAAATGATTCATGTGACAACATTAAAGATTATCACTAATCGTCGTTAACATAGTTATATTACTGTATCACGATATATTACTGTGTACAATTATGTCCCGTTTTAAGCTAACATGATACATGTTTCTAATAAATTGAGTGAACATTTTAGACACACTCATGCGCGCTTGCATTGATATCAGGATTATTACTGTGTACACAAATATCGTATGTTTTTAACATTATGAAACAACATTGTTTTGAACAATGCCGCTACTTTCAGCGACGTTGCGAAATACACACAGATTTGAAAAAGCAAGCCTGGACAGTGTATCGATATGCATTTTTTACTTCGAACACCATATAAACCAATAAAACGTTTTTCGAGTATTAATACCATAATTATACAGGCGTAAAATATAGATACGATTCTTAACAAATATTATATACAAAATAATACTTTAAATTGTGTTATATATATTCTTGATAGCGCTTATCATGTTAAGTAACAAGAGGGTGTATTAGCTTTTATTTTTAGAATTGTATTCGATTGCTAAATTTATCTGATAATAAAATATACATTTTAAGATGGTATTGTTGTTGCTTTTTATGAGGATGATGATGATGTTGATGTTGATGATGTTGTTGATGATGATGATGATGATAGTGATGATGATGATTATGATGGTGATAGAATGATGATGGTGCGGCTGATGATAATAATGACACTAATTATGATGATGATGATGATGATGATGATGATTATTATTATTATTATTATGATGATGACACATTTAGAGATTTCATAGTAACCGATTCCGCTTAAGGTCATAACTTGTTTAAATTAAAATAATGTTTCCTAAAAATAATTCAGTTAAACGTGCGTATTTATAATGATAATTATTATAGCAGTATCTGTAACAGTAGCAGTAGCACTAGCTGGAACAGTAGTATTAGTAGCAGCAGCAGCAACATAAGCAGCAGCAACTGCAGTCGCGTTTCTTTATGTGTTTATAGTAAATATGGTCTGTATGAGCGCTCAATATAAACACGTTATAATCAATAAATGTCTTGTAGATTGGTTTAATAGCATGCCCGTATTGGTGGTACATTTGTTCTCAACATGACAAAAATATAAAATATCGTCGGATACACCTTGGTATGCTATTTTAAGTGAAATTAACATAATGTATTGTTACCTTTTTGGAATACATATTATTTAAGCCATATTAGCATAAATGTAGAATAAAATAAATGCAACTATGATACCATCTTCTACTCGGTCACGAAATTACAATATTTATGTAGGGCGTTATCAAAAGATTAATGAATGAAATCAGATCAAACGTGAATGCAATAAAAAAATCCGTTCGCTGACAATCGAATACGCGATTTACAACGAAAGTACAAGAATGCTTCTTTCTCTCTGTTCATCGTATAATATGTGCGTGCACTCGCATCTAACAAGTTGACACTAAAATACATTTCGTAAATTAGGATAGGTTTTATAAATTAAAAGCACAATAACGAATTGTGTTACTGTAATTAAATCATGATCTCTTCTAAATATAATTATTTACGAGTGTATGTGTGACATTTCAACTATTTGATTTTAAATTCCAACTAATTGATTTTAAATTTAAGAGCTAAACACAAGTAGCAATATACGTAGATCTAGTTTCGGAACCGAAATGCTCCCAGCAAGATGCCGCCGACAGTTTGATCAAACCCCTTGTTACAAGGATTGGTATGACACACTGTTCTGATCCGTTATCTCCACTCAGTAGAGGGAGGAGGTCTGGAATTGTGTGTCCCTGTTTGGTGTTCTGTTTTTTTGAAAGTGCATGCGTGTTACGTTTTGATAATAATGAAACGCGGGTATTATTTGTATATATTTATATTTATTTTTATAACAAAATAACAAATGTGAATTATCAGAATTCTTGTACATTTTCTAATAAATGAGTTTACTTACAATTATTGTGTTATTTAAATGCTTCAGATTTATGGAAACTGTTGCTGCTAACACTGGAGTTGATGTCAAAGGTATATTCCAAGTTTTAAGTGATTAACATATGTAATTTTGAAGTTACAAATCTTTTGAATATAAACTTTAACCAGAAAATCTATGTGAAAAGAGGCATTACTCTGTCAAAATCAAAATAGTGTTATAGGAAATGGTTCCACTGACACTGGGTTTGATGACACAAGTATATTCTAAGTTTCAAGTAAATAACTTATGCAGTTTTGAAGTTACACAACTTTTGAATGTAAACCTTAACCAGGAATTCTATATGATAAAGGGTCCTATCTATGTCGAAATACAAAACAGAGTTATCAAAACTGTCGCCCCTTACACTGGAGTTGGCGACACAGGTATATTCCAAGTTTTAAGTGAACAACTGTTGTATTTTTGAAGTTACACAACTTTTGAATATGAACATTAACCAGAACATATATGTGAAAATGCGTCATATCTCTGTCACAATACAAAACAGAGTTATGAGAAATGTTGCCCCTGACACTGGAGTTGATGGCAAAGGTATATTCCAAATTTCAAGTTAATAACTCATGTAGTTTTGAAGTTACACAAGTTTTTAATAAAAAACTGTAACCGAATTCAGACGCGGACGCGGACGTCGACTCTGACACCGACACTAACGCCGACGCCGGGGCGAGTATGTTTGAAACTCATATATTCTTCGAATAGTCGAGCTAAAAAAATATATTTTTTGATATGGGCAATTACCAGGACAATATAAACAAGTTGTTTTTGTAGCGTTTGTATGCGTTACTGATGACTCATATTATTCCGAATACAACACGCAATAAACATATTTTCCGGACAGTTCAGCAAGATTAAAAACAATCCAGATATTTACACAGGTTATGTTTTGATTAACAGTTTACAGGGTTGACTATTTTTTCAGAATAGGTAAACTTTGTTCAAAATATGTAAAAATGTACAAATAACTAACATTGTGTATTCAACTTGTTACATTATACAAAGAATTTAAGTCATACCTAATTCGGATATAGAGGCTTTAACTATTTGCCTTCAATGTTTCGATGTGTGATATCAACAAAATGTCGCGCCTTTAACTAGTTTTTTTTTATCAAATATTTTACCTTCTGGTGCCCTAACTATGTTGAACACTTTTTTTGAAATTTGTTTCACGTTTATTAAGTTAGACATTTTTCTCCATCGTATATTTGCCGTAACGTTTTCATATTACAACGATGTACATTAATGTATTGAGTTTTATTTAGATTACTAATGGAAGTTAGAATAGTATCATATACATGTGTAATCTGGTGGTGCACACGTACGGGTTTTGAATGGTGATAATCTGGAAATTAAACTATATAATGTTATGTCTTTAACATCCTTTTAACAGGAACATTTGCTTGATTCTCGTTTTTATTTGATTTCATCGGTCGTCAAAAGGTGCTATTGTGCAGTTTGATGTAACATCCAACAACTGAGTAACTCAAATATCATAATTTTATTCAGTTTAGTATTATATTTTATTACCTTTAATTTAAATCACGATGCTTTACTGTTTTATTAATGTGCATTTATATTTACATGTATTGTGGATAATTCTGGGCCAAGAGTGAGGTTTGGGCGCTGCTGGATATTCAATGTGTTTATATTCCAATGCATTACAAGTTAATATAATACTTCCTGTTTTTATTGCTGAGATTTAAGTAGTCATTTCATTTATTTTACAAGTGTACTTCAGAGAAAACGTTGTTTGAATTTTCTATATTTAATCGGAAAAAACATTTACATGAAACAATGAAAAATTGATTAATTTAAAACAACCCAATGTGACATATATTATGTTTAAATATTTTGTGTAGCATTTTGGCCATGAACATTCCGGATTAACGGTGTATCTATGACCGGGTAAATTAGACACAGGATAATATATCTTTTTTTCCGTTCCATATGATAAAACGATGTTTTTCAATTAAAGTAACTAGATCGTATAGCATGTTATAAACTTACATGATTTTCGTTTTCGCATTAATTCAGTGTTGTTAAAGACAATTATAAATGTACACAATTTAGGTTTCGCTATTGTTAAAGAGAGAGCGCATGATCATTTGATATATTTTTACAAGTTAAACGATCATTTCGAACAGCATACGTCATATTCATTACAAAATTAATTAACATCTATATTACTAAAATGGATTGCATTTTGTGTCGGATATGCAGTCAGAACGGAAATGAATCTTTGCATTTGGCCAATTTGGTATTTAGTATAGACATTTCCTTTTGAACATGAAATCCAATGGAATTTAGTTTTATGTGAAAACAGAAGGACATTTAAAAAATGTTCATATACTACTATAATTGTAGATAATGGAACACCCTCGCACGTTAAAAAGACGCGTTGGTTGTGTATTATTAGAAAGTTATTTATTGTTGTCATATAGTTTGCACTTTATTCGCATGTAGTACCATAACGAACATTAAAGTCGGTTGAAATTAATTATCTAAATGCTGAATGGCAAAATGTCACCGATACACAAAACCGGTACAGTTGTGTGTTGCCACGTATCAGCAAAGTGTATACTGAAGTCGTTTTAAAAATTATGTTAATAGTGAGTGGCTTAAACTTTTAACCAAGGTGTGATTCGAGGTGCTCTGTTTATAAAGACTCTGCAGTTGTCTGTATTTATGACTCGTCTGATGTACCTGGATAGTATGCCCATGTTTATAACGTTTTCAATTGTATTTGTTCGGATTTTAATTGTTTCCATTACTACAATGCTATCAAAGCGCTGAAAGAGTGAAGACGGTCGCCGCGATAAAGGTGGAAAAATGCCAAACAATGTGTAGAATTGTTTCTTAGTCAAAACAGGCAAATATCGCAACTTATGTACGGTTTCAGTTAAGTGTATGGGAAAATCCTATTGACATTAAAGTTATTTTAATAAGAGTTTCTATGTTAATACAAACAAAAGCACAAATAAGGTGAGTAAGAAAGGTCATTCCATTAAAAAACCAAATTCATTCAAAGTATTAAACAGATTACATACATAACCAAACGTCACATTACCCTCATTACAAGTGCACGTTGAATTAGGTAGCTCAACTACCAAATTATATATAAATAGTTTTAACATTTAAACAGTGTTTTTTTTAAACTGTGCATCTTGAAAATGTTTCTTTTAATAAAATTTGAATCGTATTAATTTAAAATTGTGCCAAATAAATAATTACACAATTGAACTTAAATAACTTTAGCTAATTTTGTACGTAATATTTTTATTTGTAACCATAGAAGCAATTCACATTTTTGTCTCATTATGTCATAAGAAATCTCTCAAGATGAACACATAATTACACCAATGTTGTTACGAATAAAAATGTATACCCTGTAATGAACATAGCAAGGTTCACACATGAATTGTCATATACTTTGTCCACTTGCGCTTAGTTTCAAACGTTTACTATAAACAACCAATAGTTGCTAATACGATTGTCAGTAAAGATTTCAATGTTTCAAACATGTGTTTTCACATTATATATGGATATATATCATTAATTACCAGGTGTAAATAGCAATATGGTCTATTGTGTACATGTTAATTCATCAGTTTTGGTCAAGCATCCTCTATTACTTGCTTATAAATGTGCAAAGTAGTTTACAAAAAGTATTTTTTTTAAATCCTATGTACGCATACTTAAAAGAATGGTTCATAAATGCGGAACATTGCAGCAATAAATAGAGACTAAATGGTTGGTGCCAACACATTTATCGAACCACAAAACACTTTTTTGGGGGCTGCTTTTTTGTGTGTGAATACATTGATAGTTAACAGCTGGGGACTAGTCCATATTTCTTTTTCTGTTTGATATTGCAGACTTGTATAGTTTTGCCCTAAAGTCTTCTTTTTAACTTTATTAGAGGATTGTCCACAACAACGTGTTTCATCGGATACTGCCAAGCCGAGGCTAACACAGTGACAGTTTCTCTTGACTGACCTTGTCGGTAGCTTGGTGATCTCCACATTATCTCCCACTGCTTCCACGTGGAGTGATATCTTTCAAACAGGATCCTCAATAGCATGTGTGGAAGATAATGAGAGTAATACAGTTTGGAATCATAACCTGTATGCAATCATAACCAGTGGTAATTGGAGATATGTCGTAAGTAAAAGCCAGATTCTTAAGGAGAAGTTTGTAAAAGGAACATACACATTTAAAGCTTTTAAATATTTTTAAACAGCTGATAATGATACATCCAACAAATTGGGAGCTTGCTAGACAAACGTTTATGTGAGTTGTTGACAAGAATAAATTATTTATGTCGTTGACACATATTTTTTAAGACAAGTTTCTTATTTTTGAAAAAAATGGTATTAAAAAATACCACACATTTTATATAATAAATGTTACTATCAATGTATTACTGTATTTAAATATATTCAATATGATTTGTTTTGATTCCTATGTCCTGGTCCATGCTAGTAAACACTGCTTACAATCAAAAAGGTATTATCTAACAAACATGTAAATTTAATTACAAGCATTATTACAATTCATTTTTTTTTTGCTGCTGCTGTTGTTAACAGTTTTTTACAATAGCAGCGTTTTCTTGCGGTTCGTATACCAATTGTTTTTCAGCCAGCGATATATCCGACCGTTCATCAATCCCACCGGCTATACATCCACATAATTTTTTGAATTTTAACATGCACAATAACCTTTTGCATTTATGTCGCATTGTTTTTAATTATTATTGACTTTTGTAACGGTATGACGACTAAATACCGAAAACAACTTGTTTTCGCGAAAACAACTTCAGATACCGAAAACAATTGTGTTTTCAATATATCTTAAGTACAGACCACATTTAAACACATTTTAAATGTTATTAGTATACATATATGTTAACATATATTATATTTGGTCAGGAATGTGAACATTATGGAGAAAATGCAAATTGTATCATGCAAATTGTATCATATTTATGGGTACCGAAAACTATTAGCAATGAAACGTTATGGACAACAATATGCATTATATGTAATATGAATATTTAATAGTGTTGATTATAAAATGATAATTATTCAAATATTTTGAGAGAAATCCACAATTATGTGGTCGTATACATGTAACACGTAACGCGCGCAAACGGACTGTTTTCGCAATAACAATTTTAGCTTACGAACTCAATTGTTGTGTTGTTGTTATGTTTCTTAATAAACAATATATATTTCAAAAAAAAGTTGATACATTTATATTTGATCAGATTATGAAAATGTAAACAGGTTCATGAGAAATAGCAATTTCGTCGTATTTAAAGGTACCGACAAATACACAAGACACCGAAAACAAGTCCGTTCTACGTAAAGTACTATATAATGACAAATAAACTTACTGGCAAAAGATATGCATTAAATGTTATTTAAATAATAAAAATATTGATTACAAAACGATAAATAGTTGACAATTGTTTGACAGAAATACAAAATTACGTATTAAATCGATTTTCTAGTATGTAACAATTAAACCGTACACAAACAAATTGTTTCCGCGAAAACCAATATCAGGTACCTTAAGCAACTGTGTGTGTAAACTTAAAGAATGTAAGTATAAATTTAAATGAATGTGTTTCATACTTGGTCAGAAATGTATATGTGTGAACAGTTTGGAAGAAATGCCAAATTTGTCGTATGTATAGGTAAATGAAACAATTTTAATATCAGAAAATGAAAACAACTATTGAATGACGCATTTTCAACGTTGCCAAACAAAAGACCACTGTAAGATGTAAGATATAGCACTTGTCTGTTGCACTTCAACAGTAATATGTAATATATAAGTTACATGCACACAATTAATATTAATAACACAATATAGTTCATTAAAATATTTATTTTAGTTTATGAAGTTATTACTCATCATTCTGGTATTTGAGATTACTATACGTTAAATAACATCTTAAAATTGTAGGTTTTTATATTAATTTGACATTAAGATTTTAAGGGTACTGATATACTTATTTCTTCTAACAGAACAAAATATGGTTTAATACATTTGTAATCTTTTTACTATACCAACATCTGTAATATGATATTACATTGCTTTAAAACTGAGTGTATACAGGGCGCTCTAAAGTAAATAGTTATAATTAAGCAACAATTTATGAAATTTATTTTATCTAACAAGACTTTTTTTTATTAACAAACCGTTTTAAAACAAATTAAGACAGAGGATTAAGCACCTCATCCCAGTTAAGACAGAGGATGAAACACGCCATCTTTTGAATTACTTTAATAAATGTGATGAATGAATCAATATATACATAATTTCTAAGGTTAATTCAAAATACTGGCTGTTTATTTAATTGTACAAATTACTTTAAAATCCATATCTATCAAGTCGTTAATTACTGATTTATTAAATTTGGTACCAGTTTATAAAATTATAAACGTTCGATGTAAATCTATTACTTAACTATTTTATGTGTGTATTTAATATCTCAATGTCGGTATACGCCACAATAATTTGGATTTAGAAATGCATGTAGATTCCTTACACTTGTAGTTGTTCAGTAACTGGATTATTGTTATTGTTTATTCATGTTTAAGTCAGATCTAGTTCTTATCATCTATTCATCGAAAGAAGCATCGATAACAGGACACCTCTCTGCTCATCGATCGAAGCGCAGTAATTTATCGATTAACTGACTTGTAACTTGCAGAGTTTTGAAGTAGTTCCCTAAAATGTATGGCGTATTTCGATGCGCTGTAAATAATTTACATGCATGTTGACAACCATCATGGCAATTGTGTAAGGCTCGTAAAGCTTATTGTCCAACCCATGAGCAACCTAGTGTTAACTTATCATCAATTTCTATAATTATAGCATTTCCACGCACGAGACGTTTTTAATGGTAGACTTTCATCTCTGCCTTCATCATATGCCAAAGACTGTGTTTAAAATCATTTAGTTTTATTTGACATTTTGTAACTAAACATTATATACAATATGCACAACTGAATGACAATGAAACATACAGCCAGGTGACCGTGAGTTTATTGAGCATGATAAACGATGTTTGTCTTTGTTGGTATTCCTAGTCAGCAAACATATATCGGGTATATATCGGTATATATATATCGTATTGACAAAGCGGCGCCAATATATCCGTTATCGCTAACCAGCGTGTACTCATCGGATATATATCGGCCATTTGTTGGCTTTCGATATAATAGTTCGATATATATCCTTTCTCTATCCGATATATAGGTATGGTAAAAAATATAAATTAGATGCATACATTTAGTGTATGTGATACATTTTATACAAATCCATTAATGCTTGTGTGGCATTTCTTTAATATGTGTTACTGTATCGTCACTTTAAATAGCGATGTCGGATTGATGTAGGACCGACATCATTCATGGCAAGCAGTAATTTCTACTTATGTTAATAAAATTATTTATGTATAGGAATCCGGCAATACTAAAACGTACTTTAGTGAAATAAATGTGTGTTATATTACTCCACGTCTGTTTTTATTAATATATCTAGCTTCGAAGTTAATTTCGTCGAACAAATCGCTTTCGGTTGGCTCTAAATTATTGGTCGTTGAAACTTCAACCGTCTATTTCTAAACAGTGAACACGACGTTGAATTAATAAAATGTTCCGTTTTTTTTAGTATTTATAGACATCACATTTCTTTGTATTAGCTAAAAATAAATAAACTTTGTAGGCGTAGAACAATTCAGGTTATTGAAAGTTAATGTATTTTCGCGTTTATTGTTCATTATTATTACGACACCGTTTTGTCTTGACTACGAAAGTAAGCATTTACATCACAATTTCTAGCTTAATAAGTTGAATACTTTTTACATTTAACATAGTTCAATACACTCCAAAGATTGGATGTTTAAGGCCCAAAGTTTTATTGTAATTTTCAAAAGTAGTGTGCTCGTTATATTTCATAAATTTAAATCGAAAACAATATTGTTTTCAGACGGATTAACCTATTCACGTAAGTGGGTATTGGGCTTCTTCGGATGACAATTATGTCTTGACTTGATAACAATCATCATCGACAAACTGGCTGCATATTATTATTGGACACGTTCATCCAATTTAAGTTTGGAGAGATGAAAGTAATTAAATAAATTGGATGTTGTATTACTTGGTTAGAACATGCTGTTCACTTATATTGATGTGAGCAAGTCATTAAAATGTTGCATTAACTATAGTCTATATGTTTTACTCTATTACAGATATCAAGTACAAATTCCACACCTCTGATTTCATATTATGTCTTAACATTTGTCTTTGTACTAATGTTACAATTACAAAACAATATAGTGTAATTTTTTATTTATTTGACTTAAATAATTTATTGATTCAAATACTTGCTGTGACCTTACTTCTCACACAAAGAATACAAGTATGTTCAATCTACATACTTTCTAGCTTACCAGCTGCCATACAGTGTCTTCTTTGAACAATGTCATTATCATCAGTGGGTCAAGTGTTGAATGAAACACTGGCTAAAGAATTTCACTGAGATAAAGAACAGTGGATAAAAACGTTATATTCATCATCATGAAGTCTTCAAACGAGAACACTCATAAATGTATGCTGGAGGAGACTGGACAATTCCAATGTATGTGAAAACGTTGGTATTTTTAATTATCATAAGCACAGTTCTTAATAACAAGTGTCTTCTATGTGACTGATTACAAACACTTAATTTAATGAAACTCACTGTTGAGTTAACTAATTATTTTACATGTTCATGTATTTTTGAAAACATTCAAAGATCTTTGAATTTTGATTGTTTTTGAACATGTTATGCAACCGTAATGTATGATGCAACAAAATGGATATTATCTTGACCGAACCATGTTTTTTAAGTTATTTGCATTTATAGATGTAAACGTTTTGTGAGACAAATAAAGACACCATTTCATCTTGGATGCTTTTGGAAGCATAATATTGTCAATGTGTTTGTTAGTTTAATGAGTATGTCAGTGCTTATTTATTTATAACTGGAATAGGCTTTGATTTTGTGTTCATTCCCTTCTTGAATTATATTTCCATTTGTTTATATGACTTTTAAATATTTTATCCAAATTAAGGCCATTGAAATGTGGAAATTGTATTTTGAAACCAAATTGTTTTAGTAGTAATTGCCAGTTAAGTATTGCGAAATTATTAACTTTTTCAATTTTGGTGCACCGGTTTTATAGCATGTATGATGGAGGTTGAGGCAAATATTCATAAACAACTTCCATATTGTTAGGAAGCATTTGGAATTGTTTTCAGCTGCAATTCAAAGCACATAAATTTATTGCATTTCTTACCATTTGCTTGGTTACTGTCATATCACTGACACGGTAGTAAGTTGTTGTTTTTATTTATACAAACAACCTGTACAATTTCAATGTGTCAAGTCCTTTTTTTGTTTGACATATACTAGTAACCGAATTAAATATAAATTAAAACTATAACTTAAGTACAATATGCATTCTGGTGACTTATGAAAACGTTTAAAGATCATAACATTTGTTAAAATAAGCATTCACTTGAAGATTATCTATTTTGTTTCTGTTATATTTATCACATTTGTTGGCCTTGTTTTATAATAGCTAGGTTCTCAAACGTAGCACATCTTTTTTAGAAAAAACAGGATAGCAACTATACATGTAGCTATTAAAAATGAAATATGTACAATTTATGAGTTTTGTTGTACATGGTACATCATTGTGAAATTAAGCATCTAGATAAATCCATAATTGACAGATTTCCTTAGAATCGCTTACCGCACTGATAAATAGTGGAGACGATAAATGAACATGGAGGGTGCAATATGCATGATATTGATGTCAATGTACATGTCGGGTATACATCCGGTATGCAATGCCCCGATATATATCCGCTCAAATGCCGACTGGCAAAATATATCGGATAGATATTGGACCGATGTAGGCTTGCTTGCTGGGTTGTAACGTCATAATTATTGTACAATGCGATCTCATGCATTTTTATATATTCAGATCTTCCATTCACATAATTTTCTTGTTTGAAAGATGTGTTCGAACTCGTACTGGTTATTAACCAAAAACCATGTAATATTGGTATTGGATTAACTACTCTATAACTTGCGATATATTGCACATGAGCTAAAGTACGTTTTATACCAAAATAAAAGCCTGCGTACGTGGCCCTATACCTTGGGTCGGATTGCAATTTACACCGCCTACAGGGTTATGATATAATCGTACTTAAAACTTGTTTTGCAATTTCTACGATAATTATCACCGTGACGTGTTTACAAATTGCGCCATAAATACTCCTCTACTGCGGCTCTATCAGAAGACAGCAGGAAGTAGAAACATAAAGCTGAAATAGCGCTGCTATTATATATACAAGACTCGGATTGATGTTTAATACTTTTTTTTTTTGTTCAGTATCCGTATCGAAAGGCAACTGGCAACGAAGTGTAGGATGCAAGACACTCATTCGTTTAGCCGGGACATGTTAAATGGCTAAATTTATGGACTAGTATTTTGGTGTTTAAAAATTGTTGCATTTTCTACTTGAAAAGGTTTCAATAAGAAGATTGTGTTTACATAATATGCGCACTTCTTATTTCTCTGCTTTCGATGTGTAAGTTATTTGAAAGTTGCAGGTCAATGACATCCATCAAAATCTTTCTGTAAATAAGATTGAGCTTAACATTTCTTTCTACGTGTTAAACCTAGATTGCCCGCATTTTAGAAGTGTGTGTCGTGTTGGCTGTTAGAATAACACCTGCTATGCGTGTACGAATTATATAGACCAATGAACACAAGGAGGTTATACTGTTGTGTCCCAGTATTACTTAAACGCAGTATACTTCCACGGCTGCACCAATTCATAACTCTGTTTTGCTCCCGTACGCTCGTATTAAGACGACAACTAACGCAACATATGTCAGTTGCTCAGTTTGATATTTAATAAGCATGACGTAACAAAAAGAATGCCCGTTTACAGTTTATAAACCGATTATTTAAAGCTTTGATATATAATTGTGTGTCACAAATTACGTTACCGGTGCGTCTTTGTCAATTGTGTCATTGAAGCGATTACCTCGTTCAATCAGTTTAACACGATTATTGCACACAAACGCTATTCGTTCGTTCATTCATTGATCACAAAGATCTTTTATAGGGCAGCTTTACATGTGTAAAATATTTAAAGAAAACAATACCCCTGAGGTATCAAATCATTGGTTTGATAATCTCCACCAACTATTCCTGCATTATCTTTTCGGCGTTTAAGTGTAAAATGTTTCAGTAGATATACGCGCATTCTTTATTAAAGTTTATCATTTACACGTTTCAGCATGTTTTGTTAAATACTACTGCTATATACGTTAAATGTGAGGTAATTCATAATGTTATATGCTTAACATTACAACATATACAATAGGTCAGTGTAACAACTACAACTACTTCGTATACTTATATAACAACACTAACAATAACGACGACATAAACAACAACTATATCAAATACTATGCTACTTCCATTTGAGCTTGAATCCAGACGACATTATAAAAATGTAAACATTTCATTTTCCTAGGGACTGTTTCGCATAATTTGACACTTAAACATACAACCAAACAAACTATTGATCATGTTTTCTATAGTTCAACACATTTTATATAAAGTAGAAACAAATTAACCTTTAGTGGATAGGCAATAACAAGTTATTATCATTCTTCGTATGAATTAAAGTTGTGATCAGAGTTTTCGTATTTTGGGATTGTGTATTGTGGACTTGATTAAGAAAACTACTAATTTAATAAAGTGAATTGAACATCTATGCTCATGCTAAACATATTTATTAAGGGATAATACCATTTTAAATTATAATATAATAACATAGTAATATATTATTATTATAATAACATATACAATATAGTAATATTGTAAACTTATTACTAAACAAACATAATATTGTGGTGCTATTAAAGTCAAATGATTAACTCTGATATATGGAAATAACTCGCTGAAATGCATTATAAGGCGACCTGTTTTGAAGTTGATTCGCATTTGGCATACTTGACATATTAATTAATGAAATCATGTCAACATATCAGATTCGTATTTGTGTTTAAATTTAATAGACTTAATTATAGTTACACATACACGCGTACATATATTTATTACAGTAAGTCAAAACCGCGCTGACGCCACTTATACATGTTATCGGCAGCGGACAGTCGCGTTGTTTCTGATTTTATAGTAATGATGTATTGTTCCACTACGCCTTTATTATTGTATTACCTAACTGGTGGAATTAAACGAACAGATTTGCGTGACGGTATAGTTTGCAACCTTTGTCATTAGCAAAAGATAAAGCAAATTAATTCCTTTTTTCATAATTTTAAAAAGTTTCGAAAACTAATTCTTAGGATAACACATCTTATTGATAACATTATCCACGCATGGCTGTATTTGGTATAAATTTTACATATATGCTATGATTGTTAACGTAGAATAATGTGAAATACGCAATACTGAATGTATAATTGTAAAATTTACCATTGGTAGGCCCTTCGGTGCTTGTTGAACCATTGGCAACTAGAAAATAAAAAATAAAAGCCAATACTATTTTGTTAACGATTGATACAATACTGTCACTGAAGTGCTGTTTCGCAAGCGTTGCTTGTTTTTAAACAAAGATGTTTACCAATAATATACAATGATTTTGTTTGGATAGGTCCTTCCAACCGCTTCTGTTGAGAGCGCATCTAAAAATGCATGGTGAAATTAGTGATGAAACGCGGTAAACCTGTGATTTTCGCAGAGTACTTATATTGGTTCTTCTTGTAAAGATTTTACACCACTGTTTGATTGATACGGGTATAATCAAAGCGCCGAAGGCACTTGTGCGTAATACTGGACAAAACTCAGTGTGTATAGCAAATCAAATCTAAATTTAACAGAGCATTTTCGAAATATATTCTTGATTTGTCTTTCTTAACAAATATCAGTCATCAGTTTTGAATAATATTTTATATGATATATTATTATAAATAATCAAGAATAACATTAAACAAATAGTATTCGTATAACATTCATTAATAGCTGCTGAAAATGCTAACTAGTGCACTGTACACTTATACATTTGTATTCCAATTTATTTGTTTTAACATAACGTCTGATGCAACTTATCTATTAGTCTTAAACACTTATCCCGATTTGCACTAAAGACCGGTTATTAAATGTTTATATTAGCAGAATGTTTTGCCAAGATATTGACAATAAAATAGTATTAAAATTGTAGATATTAATCAGTAATTCAAATTCCTAATGTTACTAGCGAAATATCGAATATACATAACGCTTATGCAAGTATTCCACTTACTGTTAAATATGTGTAATATATACAAATGTGACCAACTCATTTTATACAATGATTTAGTTTGTGCTATATACAACATATTTTGCTTATAACGTAATTCTTACAATTAAGATGTATTGTGTAGGTGTTGTTGCTGAATGTAATGATACTCCCTATACTAGCAGAGCAACGCCAGCTTTCTCCTTCGTTAGTTGAATTTGCTGCTTTTATAGCACACGTGTACCATGTTGAATTGCAGAAACATTCTAAGTAGTCGGGAGCATTGTCATAACAATTGTTTCCGTCAATCTGTTGAATCACGATTGTTTGTTGAGAACTTCCGTTTTGTGTCCTTAACCAGTTTATAAGGGTGGCCGGAGATGATGTCGAACATACAAATGATATTTTACTTCCGATATTCTGTTCTCCAATAGGTCCTTCCAACTGAACCGTTTCTGTTGACAGCGCATCTAAAAATGCAGGAAAAAATTAGAGATAAAATGCTTATGCGGTAAACTTATATTGGTTCTTCTTGTAAAGATTTTACACAATTGGTTGATTGATACGGGTATAATCAAAGCGCTGAATGCACTTACGCTTAATACTGGACAAAACTCGGTGTTAGAGCAAATCAAATCTAAATTTAACATAGTATATAATTATTTAATTTTTATATCATAACGTCCGATGAAACTTGGCTATTGGTCTTAAACACCTATCCCGATTGGCACTAACGACCCGTTATTAAATGTTTGAATTAGCAGAATGTTTTGCAAATATTTTGACAATAAAATCGTATTAAAAGTGTATATATGAATCAGTGGTTCAAATCCCTAATGTTACTAGCGAAATATGGAATATACATTACGCGTATGCAAGTATTCCACTTACTGTTACACATGCCTCATAAATAACAATGTGACCATCTACTAAATTATGTACGTGTGTATACACACAATATATGCAGACATATTCATAAAAGGCACCATTTACAAAATTAAAATGATCACCTGCACTCTATACATAAAATATAATGATTAAAGTTATTTCGATTGTTAAATTTGCTCTAAACACCAAGCTTCGATATGTACAAATCGAAGATATCAAGGAAACAGTCTCACCTCCCAAGGACTCTTCAGGTCTCGTGTATGCGGGCACTTTAATGACCCTATAATAACTTTGAAATGAAACGTCTTGACCGTTATCATAGGCATTTTGGGCAATTTAAGGGGGATTACATATGTGAAATTAAATAGAGTGGTTTTAAATGTTAATGTTTTTATTGCGAAGTAATATTTGTTACATTTCGTTCAGAGCTCTTATGTTCAGAAAATAAAAATCGCTGAATTATATTCTTGTTAACAAGACAGAATCATCAAACACGGCCTGTTATACAAAATAACATGTTTTTCCCAAAATGTCAAACGTTTAAATGAAAATATTCCCATAATTTCATTTAATTAATCCTACGTTCGGTGTTTAACTAACATTTGTGTCAACATTATAAATAAAACATACACAGATACATAGCTTGGCGATTTATCATCTTCAAATACAATGTTCAAATATATATTGCTTATTAAAACCAGACTTTAACATATATGTTGTGTCGTAATGTGCAATTTGTCTCTCAATCATGCCGTTTTTAATTGGATATGTTGTCAAATCTGTAGCTAATGCCTTGAGGCCCTATGTAAAACTAAACACAGTGACAGCTTATTATTATGTATGAGCGAAATATGTAAGGCCTGTCAAAACAAATGTGAATTTAAAAATTTTATGTCTGGCAAGATAACTGATTAGCCAAAGTCTGTATAATGATAATACTCTGTTCTCTTTAAAATATTTAAAGAAAGTTACTCACATAATATTGTATGGTACAACTGCTAAAAAATGTTTTCTCTTACAATTGATAAAACCTCTGGAGAAGCAACTCCTTATCTTCTGTGAAAACAGTAGATGGAAATAATATTTGCGTCTGTCAAGGACCCAGGACCTTAGGAATGAAAGGCTGACCACTACCAATATAAACTCTTATTCTCACGTGTCTGCAAGCTGTTGTTTTATGATATGTGATCTGGAGTGTAACCGACGACTTTTGATATTATCTATTACTCGTGATTACCGGTAAAATGCAAAGTTCACGTTGTTCTTTATTTTGATCAATTGAGTAAAACAATTAGTGAACATGACCGGTCACCAGTCAACATATGAATGTAACATAAGTCGGTGACAACGGGATGAATAGGCTAGGATAAGAATGTCTATCATTCTTGTCGGCGCGCCAACTGACATATTTAAATAATTAATCAATGATGTACAACTGTATTTATTTAGCAAGTGAACTCGTTATGTGATAGTACATTGACATTTGTTAATTTTAGTTTAAAAATAGACGTGTTTGATGTGACAGATAACATATTTGCGAACTTTTGTAACGATGGCCAAGTATATAAAATGTAGCACCGATACAGAGATTTTTCAAATAATACACAAGGTATGTCGGGAGCAAGCAATTTCTCGAGCAGCCGTTTTCCGATGGATTGCTCGATTGAAGGAAGGGAGGTATTGTGTTGAGAATGACGAAAGCTTAGGCAACAGAGGCAACAAGTGATGAAAATGTCCACAAAGTAAAGCTGTTATTTACAGAATGATCGATGATACACATGTGAGGAAGCTGCCAAGAAAGTCGGTATAAGTCACAGATCGGCTCATAAAACTCTAACTGACAAGTTGAACATGCGACGTATTGCCGCGATTTGGGTACCCCACGTACTGACCACAGAACAAAAACTGGCAAGAGTGGAGGTTGCAAAACAGTTACTCGAAAGATATAAGAATGAAGGTAATATATTTTTCAATAGGATTGTATATAGTAATAGATGCGACTTGGATAGAAGTTATGAACCAGAATTAAAAATGTTGATGATTTTCACCTATGATTATAAAGGCGTTTTGTCTGCTCGCCGGCTTCCGGATGGAAAAAACTGGCAACCAAGAGTATTATCGTGCATCTCTTATGAGTACCTTGCGACCTACTATTCGCAACATCGTCCGGAGCTAATGGAAACCACTTCATGAATACTGCATGACAACGCCGCCTTTCATAAAGCGGGGGCGGTCAAGTCACTGATGACGTTATACAACTGTGATGGCTCACCCATCTTATGTGCCAGATGTGAGTCTACCAGACTTTGACTTATTTCCCAAGTTGAAAGGACCACTCAGAGACGTTCGCTTTGACGATTTAGACAGTCTAGAAGTTGAAGTTACCAATTGAATATGACTTATAAACTTTAGTTGCCTAGCAACATGGATTAAAAGTCTTCCACACCGATGGACTTCTGTGGTTGAAATGGGTGGATCCTATATTGAACGAATGTAGTAAGGTATAAATGTTGAAATGATTTGCGTTTTAAATGTTGGCATATTCTCACTTATTATTTAATGACCCTCGTAATTATGTATATTTTAACCAAATTTTTCTTAAAAAAAGATTTCGGTTATAAGATTGGCGTATGTCGTTGGGCGGGCTGGCGGGCAGGCATGCAGAGCACTTTTCGTTTCCGCTCTCCAACTCGAGAACGGATTGGGCTATTGTAATGAACCTTTATACATAGATACATTATATTGAGACCTCGCCTGCAATTGCATATGGGGTGGGTTGGGTCATTGTCACTGTTACTAACAATAGAAAACGGTTTTCTCTCAATAACATAAGAATGCATTGAGATATTTGAATGAAACTTCATACATAATTACGTCAAATTGAGACCTAACTTGGGATTGTCGTTGGGCGGGCTGGCGGTCATGCATTTAGAGCACTTTTCGTTTCCGCTCTCTAACTCGAGAAAGGATTGGGCTAATGTAATGAAACTTTATACATATATACATTATATGGAGACCTCGCCTGGATTTGCATATGGGGTGGATGGGATTGAGGTCACTGTTACTAAAATAGAAAAACGTTTTCCGTTCAATAACTTGAGAACGCATTGAGATATTTTAATGAAACATAATGCATATAAACCTTATATCAAAACCTCGCTAAGGACTGCGTATGAAGTGGGTGAGGTTAAGGTAAAGGGCACCGTAACACAAAATATATAAATGGTTTCCGCTCAATAACTTGAGAATACAGTTAGCTATTTACATGAAACTACATACATAGATACTTGATATTTATACATAGCTCGGGATTGTGTAATTGGTGAGTGGGGTCCAGCTCGAGCTCACCGTTACTAAAGAAAGACAAAAAGGTTTCGTTTTATAGCTTGAGAAGACATTGAGATATTTTAATGAAACTTCATATGTAGATACCATAGAGCTCGCTTGTGACTGCTTATGGGTTTGGTGGGGTCAAGGTCAAGGTCACTGTTACTTAGAAATTATTATTTGCTGACTTTAACGCATTGTGTTCTACAAAGTTTGTGTTCGTGGAATTTACACGTTTCTTGTAATATATATTCTCTATGAGCACTGCATATTTTGGACAGGTAATACATATGTAATGTAATAACTGTTAAAAATCTCAGTAGAAACAGCACTGCTGCTACAAAAAACACAACAGCAGCATCAACAATAACACAAACACATACTACTACAAGGCTACTTAATCTAATACTACTAAAATAACTCCTGCTGCTATTGATACAACTACACCAATACTACTAATACTACTATGTTGTATTAGTATAGTAGTAATATTATATTATATTACCTTGTATATTGGTTTGTAAGGCCAAAGATATTAAACCTAACTTGAACATATCCATTTTAACGCGTAACACGCGAACAAGTCGACATCGATATACAAACGTATTGTAAACACTGTGGTTTATAAGCCGATGTCGTTCAATAACAAAGTTGGTTAACAAATCAAAGTATTGCAACACACCCAAAATGACATTGATTTTTATTATATTCCTATCGTTCTTCTGTTAGCAATACATAATGTATTCAACATACGGATACGGTTAAGTGCATTCGCTAATAGCTTTTTCTGATTCCGTATCATATTAGTAGCCGGACTACGTTTTATGTCAAAAACACGCGATCGAAATCGGAAATAATCGGAATGCATATTTACAATTTCAAAAGTGTATGTGTAGATATCTAGTCTGTAATATACATTTATAAAATAAACAGAACATTAATAAAAGCAGTTGATAATCTTAACTCCGGTAAATGTTTCTTCCTAGTGGCAGCCAAAACAGCATTCTTCATACATCACTCATTGTTCAACATCTCCAGAAGCACTCAGTTTTACTGCTGTTTTATCACAATCAAATAATAGTATCTCGATTTCTTCATTGTGAAACACAAGGCAAAATAGAATAACATACACCGATGGTCATTTATTATGCATTTAATCAAAAACAATACTAATTATAATATAAAGAAAACAAAGCAACACAAAACCATTCGGAGCTCATGTGTTTTATCTAGTTGTAAAAGACGTCATATAATGCCGTCATCAATGCTTTCCTCATTCCCGAGAAAAGCATTGTTTTCGTGATATAAAATAGTTCGTGATTCTTTTTTAAAAGAAAAGTATGCCGAAAAGGTACATAATATATATAATATTATATTAATATTTTGTTCTTAGAACATGTATTAAATCTCGTTGGATGTGTCACGTAGCATCGCACTCGAGCTGCGCCTATCGTGCGATACAACTTGACTCAACCAACTCGGCTGATACATGTTCTCAAAACACAATACTACAATACTATTCTATATATATTGATTCATGGTATCAACATATACAGCTACGTCCCTTCTTCATCGTCCTCCTCCGCCTCATCATCATCCTACTACGCTACTACTACTGCTACAACAACAAGAACAACTGCTACTACAACAACAACAACAACAACAACAACAACAACAACAACTAATACTACTACTACTAAAACTACTGCAACAACAACAGCAACTACTACTACTACTACTTCTACTACTACTACCACTACTACTACTATTACTATACTATTACTACTTCTACTAATACATCAACAACTACTAAAACTATTACTTCTAATATTACTTCTTTTTCAACTACTACTGCTTCTACTACTACTACTACTACTACTACTACTACTACTACTACTACTACTACTACTACTACTACTACTACTACTACTACTACTACTACTACTACTACTACTACTACTACTACTACTACTACTACTACTACTACTACTACCAGTCCTAATATTAAAACTATTTATACTCCTTCAACTAGTACTTCTTGTCTTACTAAGAACTTATTAAACAAGGGTTAATACAATAACCACTTCCGGCACGGCTTGTGTCGTTTAATATGTTAAACTATAGCATTCCTATCATCTTTCAAAACGTGAACACAACTAGTGTAATATAATTTTTGAACATTTAATGTGTTAATGAATTCATTGTCTTTTCGTATTTGGATATTACGTTAGATATAACAATTCAATCTTTATTGAGATATAAAAGGGAACCAGCACATACACAAAATATACAACAATAATATTACAATAAAGATTGAAGTTAGATTGTTTTATGGCGTCATCTGATTAAAATTGATACGTCATAACATACTCAGAACTTTATATAGCTGTACATGTTTTCCCGTTGAAAACAAATTAATAGAACCAGGAACAGAAACATATGACATTTTTTCATTTTGTTCAGCCGAGTTTTAAAATAAAATCGTACAAAATATTAAACTAATAATCAGAAAAAAGATTGCGTCATTACGCGCACGTGAATTTTGGCGAGTTGTTTTGCACTCGTGAAATGACCGGAACTACCTGTATTGGAATGATTGCTTGAGGTTAATTATTTGTTTCCTATACAAATATGTTACTATGTATAGTAAAGAACATAATAATACTCTGTATTCTGATAGTTATTAAACTCAAATTGATATACACGTATTAAATCTAGTACTTTCGTTTCGACGTAAAATACGTTGCATGATAGTTGGTGCGTGATATATGTTAACGGTTTCATAATCAATGCGGATAAGTAACATGGGTATATATACTTTAATTGAAGATTTGTTGTTCACTTGGCATATTACAAACTGGCAGGCATTTTTTTTTCTGGAACCCTTGAATGGGTAATAAAATAAACACAATAGCGCCGCGGTAGTTACAATATATAACAATTAGAAAGCATAATGCTTTAGATACGTATAATAAATATGGTATTGTTAATGCATTTGGATATGTAATTATTATATGGTATATTGCAAACCCTCTGATCACAACCTTATCACAGCAGGCTAAGTATTGTTCTTAACAAATGTATAAAATGTAAAGATAAATAAAGAAAAAAAATGCATAGTGAAGTTTAAAAAGTTAATATTCTGAATAATATATATAATAGTAACTTGATGTATATATTTGCGACAAATTTTAATTTATATATATATATATTTTACATTTCTGGCATCAACGTATTAACATACATGTATATTTTAAGCAATAATCATAATTCACAAGCTTAGTATCAAAGACCTTTGTTCTATGTCTGTGTCTGACCGTTTTCTATGTTTATATATGCAATATGCTAAAATCAAACTATTTTTAAACCAGCAAAGCGGGGAATACATTTTTCATTTTTGCAATAGAACATATAACGCTTAATGTCAAGATACAAAATATCTAATTTAGCATTTACATTTGTGCGGTTTCCTAAAATGAAATATATACAGTTAATGACAAGAAAATAACAGTGTTCTTATAATGTTACTTTTTACTTCTTAACAGAAATCGGTCTGTTCTTAATTCCATGAAAAACGGTTTTTTCATGTTGATTCCAGAAAGACCATTTAGTATGGCTCTTTTTTATTTCAAACAATAAAGCATTTGTTCCTAAGATTGTGTGTATACTTCTAACTTGGAACCATTGTAAGTAGCTATCTTTCGTAGTCCAGAATTGTTTTCTAAAATTAATTGTCCATTCTTCTTCATCAATGGCATAATCGACCCACTCTTTTAAACCTGTTGGCTGTACATCGTTTTCAATAACAGATTATCTAAAATATAAAGTTATATAATAATATTACTTTTTAACTTGACGTTTGCTTTCGTAAAAAAGTATTGTGCGTAGCAATATGTGTTTATTTGTTTGTGGATGCAAATGCATTCGAACATAAATTTAAACAATACGCTCAACAAAACGTGGAAGATCACAGCTGGCTTACGTCTCGGCAACCAGTAAAAGGTGTCCATTGTTTAAAGTTCGTCCAGTCACGACATCGCCAAATTGTTATACGTTTTGTCGTCACTGAAGAATGTCGTTTCCATACATTTTGACCTCTCATGTGGACTATTGTATGCAGTTTGATGTGTTGTAGTTTTAGTTTTCATTGCAATTCCTGAGTATTCATAACTAGATGTTTCTGACAGTGTTTCGTACTGACCGCATTTTTTTGAATCTGCAATTTTCAAATGACATTAAGCGTCGGCAGATATTACAATGCTTTAAATTTCACTTACAAATATTAGCGTATTTGTTCTTGCGTATTTTTTTTTCAATTTTGTAATACCGAAATGTATCTTTCGTTTATCTTACCTGCAGGTACCGATGTTGTAGAGCTTACTCTGAAAATAATAATACAAATAAATACACAGTAATTAGAACACAATGCGCATTGTATTAATTTTGCTAATTATAAATACATATACTAAATTAACTAAATGGATTGCTTACTACATTTACAGGTACTCAATAAGCTATTCAACTGACAAATATTCATAGCATATGTTTAATAGAAAATACACGTTAAAATTCTAAATATAAAAAGACGATCAAACTGGCTATCGCATTGTTAAAAAAGTATACTAAAAAGTATAAGTATATATATTAGAGAAGCAAAGACAACTCAGTAAAATCCACATTACGATATTATCTTACTTAGGTAGTTGTAAATCATCGTAATGTCCCGAAGGTCTGGACTGGTCTGAAAATGACCGCCAACAACGACATTAACCAAATAACCAAATATAAACTCATAGTTAAAGACTAAAATTTCGTCATTTGAGTCCGGTGGTCCAAAGTGGCACAAAATATTTACCTTACACAAGTAATTACAAAAAAAAATTATGACGTGGAAAACGCTATGTACCATATTGAGGTTAAGTTCAGATTCAAGGCGCGTACTTTGTACCATACTGAGGTTAAGTTAAGATTCAATGCGCGTATATTGTCGAGTTTGGCCAAAGTACGCTAAATATCAATTGCAAATACATAATAACAACACAGAACAGTAATCAAAAGTAAAACTAAAACGATAAATACTAATAACATTTAAAGTTAACTATTATACATACGTCGTCTCTGTTGTAATTTCTTTCTAAGTATCCCTAACAATCTCTCAAGTACCAGAGAGAGAAACCCTCCGCCGACAGCACATGCCAGTGCTACTCCGATTAATAACGTTTCAAAAGTACATTCTTGTTTTTCAAGTGGAACACGTTTTTGGGTAACTAAAGTACAATTAGTTTGCGTGAAACATAGTAGTACACGAAATTCAAAATTGGGATTATATATAGAAAGACTATGCATCAATATGTATTTTAGATCGCTAAAAAATCTAAATCATGTGTATACCTGTATTGTTGGAAACAAGAGTTCCCGATATTATTTCATCCGTCTCCTTGGATTTTCCTATATCGTTTTCTGAAAATATTTTCAGACGATAACTCGTTCCTGGTTCCAATTCTTCTAAAGTGTAAGCTTTCCGAACATGCATATGCACGTCAGTCCAATTTGTTGCATAAGTCCTTCTGAACCTAATAACAAAACGTTGATCGTCACCTCCATTAAATCCTGGCTCCGAATGAAGTTGCATCGAGGTCTCCGTTACTGATTTGACACAAAATGATTTGGGGACATCAGGTCTTGCTACATAATTGGAACAGAAAACGTCAATATAGAGACATACATGTTGAATAATAATCGAGTTATATGAATGTTTTTTTTTAAAGGTGGATAGATAGTTTGACAATCATGAGTTGCAAGTACTCGATTAAATGCGTTACGAGTGACTTTCATACTGTTATTTAAAACAAAAGTATATTAACTCAACACAACTTTCTTCATAACTGTCCGACAAACGGTATTTGTTGATAAATTAAAACAGTGAGTACCATTGCACAATCAACTGGTTACTATTACCCTTGTAAGATAAAACAGATCAAGTTTTTTAGTGCGCAAGCATGAGTATAATTACATGTGGAAGACTTGTATCGGACATAACCTAGTGATGTTAGAAGTAACATAGTTGAAATGAACTATATACTAACTTAATATTTTGAGTTTCAGTCCAGTCACCGATGTCGTGGAAAAGGCAGTCATGGATCCATTCAGTGAATAGTATGTGTTTATCGCCTCACAAGAAATGTTTTCATCTGTAAATGTTCGGCTGAACTTTAACACAACAACACCTCCATCCTTTTGACCTCCTGGATAGAACCAACGGTAAGATGGAGGCGGATATCCGGAGGCCGAACACTGGAACTCAACGGGCTCTTCTTCATGGACAGATGCAGTTTCCGATACGATGGTTTCATTCATTCTTATTGTCGGGTTTGTAACAGGAACTATTACGAAAAAACATATTTACAGGTTCGAACAATATTTTATAGTTTTTCATATTGGTTAAACGTGGTTAATTTAATGTAGACACGAGTACATTGTAGCGGTCTTAACACAATTACAGATACGCTTCATTGTCTCTGCTAGGGTTACAATAAGAGCCGAAAATAGAGTACCAAGCTGTTTCAAAACACATATAAACTGTCAGTGTCGTTTAACTTAAAAGTTCAAACAGATCAACTTCAAAAAGCGTGTGCTATTTGCTTATCAATAATCTAATAGCATTAATAGAACACAAGTTCACAATAGTACAAGATATGCTGTGTTTAAGTAGCAGGAATACCTGGCATCATTGGATATAGTTAGAATTCCATAACGTACTAGCATTGTTCGCCTTTTTATTTCGTATGCGTTTGCAAGCAACGTAACTGACGTACACTAACGAATTCATACGAATAACTGGTGATCCGTACACGAGAACGTATGACTTCAAAGATACGCGACAATTTTGAAGATGATAACACATACGGTAATTATTATTTCTAAAGTCACGCACACTATAATGCTATCGTTGAAATCTTGCACATAACAAATAAACCTGTATGTGCGCATTTGCAATGAAAACAATACTATGACAGTTTATAGAAAGCATATACTGCATGTATAGTCTGACTCTAAGACGCGTTTCGTGCAATCATTATTTATGCAACTTGCATTGTAGTTGTACGATCGACCCCTTGTTCTTGGAGACCTTCGTAGTTTTGTATACATAGATAGCATTGCACGTCAAGTTCTTTGTACTATATGTTGTGGGCCTATATCTTAAAATGCTCGTTGCTACATCAGAGCTGTACGTGTAGCTGGCCATATCTGTAATGTTCGTGTCGTCTAAAAACCACTGAATACTGGCCCCAGGCCTGCTTGTTGAAGTGGTGCAAGTGAAGTTGGTTGTTTCGTTAAATAATGTGTATAAAACATCATACCGGGGATGAAGTTTTACTGCCGTCAGTGGTACTGAAACGTTAATTCAAAACAATAATAATTGTAATATTTTGTTCACAAACAAAATATAACTGTTACACTAATTAAATTAAAATGTCAACATTTACAACATGCGAAAAAAAAGTAACCAGGTTTGCATTTGCCGTAGTGCATTTCTATGAAGTATTTCATGTATTGTATGTACTAATTCATCAACAAATCTAAAACATACCAATAAATCAAAATTACTTTGACTAATTATTAAATATTTAATGTTATCATATCTCAGTAATAGAATTCCATCAATAATGTGTGGTTTTAAAGGTAAACGGAAGTCTTGGACGTTGTAATAAATGCATGTAGGGGATAATCAGTAACACGACCTACTCATCAGGCTAATTGTGTAGTTATTGCTAGAGATTTCGACTCCACCAACTGCTGTCGAGCACCAAAATCGTTGGCCATCGTTTGATAACGCTATCACCTTTAGGACACATGTATAAACCGTCGTAGAATTGCAAAAGCAATCTAAGTAATCTAAACTCTGAGCACATGTCCCATCGGAAAATTGTTGAACTTGGACTGTTTCTTCGGTATTTGTTTCTGGGTCTGTTTTACGCCAGTAAACAGTTGTGAGTTGATGTAGAGCATGTCAATGTAAGGCTGTTGTTTACATACACGTCAGCCACGTTGGTCTCTAGTGTGATGTTTGAATCCAGAGCTAAAACATACTTTGTCTCAAATAATGTGCACATTTAACTAATAGTCAATTGTAGCATACACTTACCCGTTGCACGAACTTATTAATGTGTGAATCTCTGGTTTATTATAATGCACTGTTTTATTGGGTGTTTTGTTCGATATTTACACCATAGAAACTATTATTATATAAAATGTAAAGAGAGAAACTTAGTATAACCGTTAGTTTACGGCTAAATAAATAGATAATTGGGTAGTAGTAACTTCCATAGATTTTCAGTTTGTCAGCATCTTAAACGTTTCTATGTATGTTTGAAAAATAGCTTTCAGGTCTTTTCCACTGTGCAGACTTTAATAACGTCGTGCCACCTGTCCGACCGTTACAAATCATGCCTCGAATATCCGTGTTATAATATAATCAAATATCCCATAATTATTGACCTGTATGAACAATTGTGTAATGAACAAACATGGCTTCCAGGGTACTATCAACATTTGTATTATCCACCAAAGGGTGAAATCGTTATTGATTTGATGCCAAAGTGATTGTACTCTTTATAGTGCCTATACAATCATCGAGGCATGGCCTACTTTGCTATAAGTGACGTTCTTGCTTCATAATAAGACGCAGATATTAGGTGGTGGTGTTTGTTGTGATTCCTGTCAGGTGCAACAGTCTTTACAAATATCGTTCAAAATAAAAAAATCCACGTGCTAGAAGTCATGCAAGTTAATAATACGCAAAGTCGTAAACGGTGGGCGTCTATTATTTAACCTGCATACGGATGTTGTACTTTGTTTAACTTCCATGTACCGGAACACTGTGTTTACACTGTGTCAGTATGATATGTGCTAAACTGTAACAATGGTTAACGTTTATGTTGGTACATATTGATCTTACCAAAATCAATGTATATTGTTTCATAAATATAAACACATACACATACTTCGAACAAAAAATTCAATGGAAGAAAAGGACCATTAATGTGAAAAACACAATTAGCTAGTTGGTTTAATAACATTATGAATTTAGCTCATTAATTGACGATGTGTGTGTTTGTTCGTGTACTCGGTATTTTAGTGTTTTCAACAATATTTTTTATCGGAATGGAAATAGTACTGTACGCTTACTTTACTTTACTTCTACATAAAAATAATTGATATCAAACTGTAATACGCGTGTCAGCACACATTACTGCCGGCTGTGCCGTAAACCACAAACCAACACTCACACACGCACGTATTAACTGTTTAAGCAAACATGCACACACACGAACAAATCATAAATAATTAATATATGTACATACCTGCGTTTTGAACGCATATTGATCTCGTCCGATTGTTGTTCTCTTTGGAACAACTGTATTCACCTGTTGTTTCTTCAGTAAATTTAAGAATTGAAATATATGCTGAAGTGAGGTCTTCATTTGCAGAAATACTGTATATGCCAACAATTGACGTTGTAATGGAGCATACAGAAGTAAACAGAGAAATGCATTCACCAAGGTATGTTTGTTCCTTGTAGCACATTACTTTTCTTGTTTCTGTGTCATTCCAGCTGTAATTAAACTTCAGCTGCAGGTTTATATCTCCTTTCTCGACGTAATGATAAACACAAGAAGCTGAAAATCAAGCATAAAACCCTCAACCTTGAATGTTTTATTAATAGTCATGCCTTATTAACCTTGGGAAGTAAATATCACATTTTGCATCACTTCAAAACCCCTGTTATTATAATTACATTAACACATGCACAATTATTTATCTGATGTGAGCACATTGGGCTCGGTTGTTGTATATAATTGCATAGCATAAGCATTTTATTATAATAAAATCGGTGACGTATGCATCTGAAACGCTTTTTGACGTGTTGTTATAAATAATTGCGGTCGCATGGTTTAAACAAGACGAGTGTAGTTTTAGTATCGGCTTATAACGAACTAATTAAAGGCACACTCAAGGTGCATCGTTCTCAGAAAATATATTTAAGTTTACATTTAGATATGAACTATTCATAACAACATGAACGTATAAACCTAACTTAATTAAATGTCGCATCTGATAAATGGAAATACAGTAATTTTAGTTTCATGCAATTTTTACATGTTCAACCTGTTGAAACCAAACGATGTACCCCGTGTTGTATTTAGAATATTGTTAAGCTTTCCGAACGTTAACGGGAAATATTCCGATTGAGGTCGTGTCTCCACGGGGTTTAATATGTAAATAAACTTTATTTGTATAAACAGTATTACCTGGATAATCAGTGTTTTGTATTAAATAATATCTGAAAACCGATTGTTTTTTATTTAACTTTTATATACCACACGCTGCTAAAAAAATACATATACCAGGTTATAGAAAAACAGTTCAATCGTTCTTTCAGATTTTATAAATTGCACCTTTTGTTGGTCAAACAAACTTGTGGAAAGGCAAAAGTTGACACATAAATAAACTAAAGTTAAAGAATATCTTTTTCATTTTTATGAACGTTTATTTATGTATTGTAATTATGCGGGCGGTATTGCATGTCTATCGATATACAACAAGATATACATTTTTGTAATAAATATGGCAAATGTGCACTTAATGCCTCGTGGAAACTTACGTGTACAACTGACTCGTGTGAAGATAAATATCCATATGCAGTCAATGTATAACATTATTACTCTACTTTTGTTTATAATCTCCACAACAAATAGATAGCACAATTTATGTAATGCCGTAATCACAGCACATTATTTTGTCCACTGTACAAAATATATACCTCTTATTCACTAATGCAATATTTAACCGATGTGCTGTGGGTGTTGTATTCAATGGGCATACATGTGAACCATTAATTTCCGCATTCAGTAAGTGAACTTTGTACCTGACTAGATAGAAGGTGACAACAGCGGAAAAGTTGATTTAAAAGCGTGCGTTTTGGGAAATATAAATGATTGGCATCTACTGATGACTGATGACTCTGTACTGGAAAACAGATATCAATATCCCAAGGGGTATTATTTCAGGCAAGGGACCAACTGTCATGCAAAATAACACAATGCGATCAACACAAAACACTGACAGAAAAACATACTTGATAAACAGTAATGTACGAATTGTCAATACAAACAATTGCACGCTTAGAGGTTCGCCGAACATCGCATGTTGCCTTGCATAAATCACTAGAAATGTGAATCGTGGCAGTGTAGTGAGTGGCGGAAGTGCAGTGAAGGGTGGAAATGTAGTGAAAGGTAAAGTGTAATGAATGGTGGCAGTGTAGTCAATGGTGACTGTGTAGTGACTGGTGGCAGAGTAGTGAATGGCGGCAGTGTAGTGAAAGTTGGAAGTGAAGTGAATGGTGACAGTGTCGCTAAAGGCGAAATGGTAGTGTGCGGTGGAAGTGTAGTGAAAGGTGGCAGAATAGTAAAAGTTGACAGTGTCATGAAAGGTAACAGGTAGTGAGCGTGACAGGGTAGTGAAAGACGGCAGAGTAGTGAATGGTGGTAGTACGGTGAATGGTGAGAGCGTAGTGCATGGTGTCGGTGTAGTGAATGGTGACAGTGAAGTGAAGTGGGGCATTGTAGTAAATAATGTCAATTTAGTGAAATGCGGCAGTGCATTGAATGGTGACAGTGAAGTGAACGGTGACAGTGTAATGAATGGTGGCAGTGTAGTGAATGTTGACAGTGTTGCGAATGATGGCAGTGTAGTGAAAATTGGCATTATAGTTAACGGTGGCATTGTAGCTAATGGTGACAGTGTAGTAAATGGTTACAATGTAGTGAATGGTGGCAGTGTAGTAAATGATGGTAGTGTAGTGAATGATGACAGTGTAGTGAATGGTGATAGTGAAGTAAATGGTGTAATTGTAGTGAATGATGGCAGTGTAGTGAATGGTGGCAGTGAAGTTAATGATGACAGGAAAGTGAATGGTGGCATTGTAGTGAATGGTGATATTGTAGTGAATGATGGCATTTAGTAGGGAATGGACCGATTACTTATTGGAATATTCAAATATTAGTTTCATATATTCGAATACATTTTAATATTCCCTTTTGTAAATACTACTATACACAGCACTCTGTGCGATTATTGACCTATCCGAAATATGTATACTACGTGTACGTTAGTTTTATTAGTTTGTTTCAGTGTTAAGTGAGCGATATAACTTAGTGAGTGCTAGGCTAACATAAAGAAATTTAAGATATTGTTAAATGTATTGTAAATTAAATTGTTAATCGTTCCGGACACAATTTTCTCCTTACATAGATTACACGTTGCCTGGAGTTGTCAAATGACCGCGAAAAGTACTTCCAAGCACATCATGGTTGCATTGCTTATTAGTCAAGTCTCTTGTATACTATATGGTGTTGATATATTGGAGAATAATTCACAAGTGACGGATATTAAGATTGACCAGATCATGCTTATTTTGTAAAAGAAATTGATTGGCTGATATCTGATTCATTTTGATTGGTTTACTAATAGAGTAATTGTAATTTACTGTAAACAAGTTAACCATATAGATATCACCTAAGGACAATAAACAACAATGTACGTCTTGTGCACACTATGAAACCGTTATCACAACATGGCCCAGTTTTGTAATTTGTGGATACACTGAGTTATATTCGCGCCTCCTAAAAACCGTTAATTCTCTGCCCTTGTAAAGACGTGGCCCATCCTGCCAATTATCTATTGTCGTTCATTGGACATGTCTGGCATGTGTTGTAAAAATGTTACACTGCCTCAGCCGACCTGCTAGTTTACGTTGAAATCAAACTTGACAAACACATTATTATTTTAAAGAAAATTTTGTCTTTTAATACATTTTAAAATCGAATATTCGTAATCGTTTTTATATATTCAAATATTATCCGATATTCGATTGATTCAATATTCGGATATTCGGTCCAATCCCTGCATTTTAGTGAATGGTGGTATTGTAGTGAATGGTGACAGTATCATGAGTGGTGGCATTGTAGTGAATGGTGGCATTGTAGTAAATGATGGCAGTGTAGTTAATGGTGGCATTGTAGTGAATGGTGGCAGTGTTAGTGAATGATAGCAGTGTAGTGAATGATGACAGTGTAGTGAATGATGAAAGTGTATTTAATGACGGCAGTGTAGTAAATGATGGCAGTGTAGTGAATGGGGACAGTGTAGCGAATGATGGCAGTGTAGTAAATGGCTGCATTCTAGAGCATGGTGGCATTGTAGAGAATGGTGACAGTGTAGTGAATGGTGACTTTGTAGTGAATGGTGGCAGCGTAGTGAATGGTGGCAGTGTAGTGAATAGTGGCATTGTAGTGAATAGTGGCAGTGTTGTGAATGGTGGCAGTGTAGTGAAAGGTGATAGTGCAGTAAATGGTGGCATTGAAGTGAATGGTGGTAGTATAGTGAATATTGACAGTGTAGAAATGATGACAGTCTAGTGAATGATGACATTGTAGTGAGTGGTAGCAGTGTAGTAATTGATGAAAGTGTAATGAATGGTGGCTTTGTAGTGAACAGTGGCAGTTTAGTGAATAGTGACAGAGTAGTAAAGGGTGGCAGTGTAGGACATGATGACAGTGTAGTTAATGGTGTCATTTTAGTACCTAGTAGTGTCAGTGGAGTGAATGGTGGCAGTGTAGTGAAAATGGCAGAGTAGTGAATTGTGTCAGTGTAGTGAATTATGGCAGTGTAGTTAGTGGTGGCAGAGTAGTTAATGATGGCAGTGTAGAGAATGGTGACAATAAAATGAAAAGTGGCATTGTAATGAATGGTTAACGTGTTGTCTATGATGGCAGTGTAATGAAGGTAATAATGTAGAAAAAGGTTGCAGTGTATTGAAAGGTTTCAGTGTGCTGAAAAGTGACAGTTTATTAATAGGTGACAGTGTTGTGAAAGGTGAAAATGCAGTGAAGGGTGAAAGTGTTGTGAATGGTGACAGGGTAGTAAATGGTAACAGTGCAAAGAAAAGTGACAGTGGCACTTCAGTGAATAGTTGAAGTAAATTTTAAAGGTGGCGGTGTATTGAAATGTGGATGTGTAGTGAAATATGGAAGTATGCATATATTAAAACGTGACAGTGTAGTTAAAGGTGGCGGTGCGCTGACAAGTGGTACTGTTGTGAAAGTTGACAGAAAGTTGAATTGTGACAATGTAGTGAATGGTGAAGTGTAGTGAAAAGTTAAAATGTAGTGAAAGGTGGAAAAGTAGTGAAAGGAGGCAGCGTATACGTATTTAAAGGTGACCGTGCAATTAAAGTTGACACGGTAGTAAAAGTTGGAAGTGTAATAAATTTTTACAGGGTAGTGAGTGTTGACAGGGTAGTGAAAGACTGCTGTGTAGTGAAAAGGGGCGGAACCGTGAATGGTGACGGTGCAGTGAATAGTTGCAGTGTTGTGGAAGGTGAGAATGTAGTGAGAGTTGATAGGTTAGTGAAATGTAACCGGGAAGTGAAAGGTGACCGTACAATTAAAGGTGACAGGTTTGTGAAAGTTGGCAGTTAAGTGATATGTTACAGGATAGTGACAGGTGACAGGGCAGTCAAAGACGGCAGTGAAGTGGAAAGTGACAGTGCTGTGAATGGTGGCAGTGCAGTAAATGATGGCAGTCTAGTGAAAGGTGGCAGTGTAGTGAATTTTAGCAATGTGGTACATTGTGGCAGTGAATTGAAAGTCGGCATTGTAGTCAATTATGGCAGTGTAGTGAATGGTGGCAGCGTAGTGACTGGTGGCAGTCTAGTAAATGGTGGAAGTGTAGGGAATAGTGAAAGTGTAGTGGCTCATAGTAGAAATGTTTTGGCCAGTAGTGGCAATGTATTCAATGGTGGCAGTGTAGCGGCTGGCGGCTGTTTAGTGAAAGGTTGCAGTTGAATGAATGCTGGCAATGTACGGAGTGGTGGCAGTGTTTGGAGTGGTGGCAATGTAGTGAATAGTAGCAGTGTATTTAATGACGGCAGTGTAGTCAAAGTTTGCATTCTTGTGAATTCTGGGAGTGTTTTGAGTGGTGGTAGTAGCTTGCTGGTGGTGTACTTTCTCGTGTGTTGTTTAATATTGGCAATGTTTCGTTTACTTTAGTTACTTTTAAGGAACAGGATTAAAACTTAACTGAACAACTTTAGATGGCTTAACATCATACATATGATATCATTCGGAACTAAGTGGTTTTAAACTGACCTGACATGGATGTGTTATATATTTGAAACATGCGTTGCGAAAACTACAGAATACAAATGAAAAACAAACCTGAAACTTAATTGTTTACTTCATTGTATGTGGACAATATTTGCATAATACCTGTTCAATCATACATGTACAGCGATGTTAAAAACAGTATTGCCAATATTGTAGATGTTTCGCATGTAACGTAAGAAGCCTCCAGCAAATCAGTTTAAAAAATCAGTAAATCTGTGTTGTACTTAAACAAGTACGAATGCACAAACCGTTAAACAAATCATATTTTGTTTATACGAGAAAGCTACTCTCAAGCAGCTTTATGGAGCAAAGACAGTTAGATCAAAATTATAATCAATGTTTTGACTGAATTTGGATTAATACTATAAACCTGTAACATGTAAGCAAAATGTTGTGTTATAATCTTGTGTTATTCTCTTCCACAAAGCACTTAGGTCTGTAGATGTCAGATATACAGATACAAATACATAATAATACATTGGCATACGAGGAGATATATTACAAATGCATACTATATGACTAGTGTATTAGTTCAAAATCATCAGTGTACGAAAGCAAGGATTTCAGACACTTAACTAGATACCACTAGAGGAAGTACTGGTTGGACAGAAGAAGGTTTAACAAATTAAAAGTACGGAATTCAGGATAGCATATCAAATGTATGCGTGGTTCGCCAAGGGTGACTTTAAATTGCACACACTCAATGCAGATAAGAGGCAAGCATATGGTTACTTTAAACTAAGGCTTTATTAACCGTTTGGGGCAACATAAACGTTAAATAACAACGTGTCTAATTACAATAATGTATGCACGTTAACATTGAATGTCATAATCGACATCGATCACGTAAACTTGTTAAACCCTATATCATCATAATATAATACGTATCTGAAGAGGATTGAATGCGCATTTGTTATGTTTAAGGTTAATACAAATATACCCTTTTAGCAGTTGGCAATACAACATATGAGATATAGGTTTTACATCGGGTGTATCATTGCATGTGTGCAGTTGGAAATGTTTGCTGTACAGCCATCGCATGTTTTGTATTGATTCATTTAAAACTGAATAAGTACGATAGTTTAAGATAAACTTGAAATTTAATTGTTGTAAATACGTCTAAACGAGGAAACAAATTACGATTAACATAAGCAAAATAACAACACGATACTACGTCATTATCTATGTAAAATATATTAAAGCACTTTTTTTTTAAGAGATACATTCACAATTGTGGAAAAGCCCTGCGTTTCTATAAGAAATTATGTCGAAGAGATTTTCTTTCATATGTATGAGCATTTGCTTAACTAGCTTTGAAGTACTAGTTGTGCGTATGTTTGCATCAAATTTTACATTGTACACGTACTTTAAGACAACCTGTTTTACGTATAGTTTATCTACTTTCCAAACACACAACAATGCAATCACCGTGTGTAACAATGCATTGCACGCTTAGAAATACGATTAAATATATAATAATGGAAACAATAGCTTGAGGGTTATACTTTTGCAGATTACGAAACGTGTAAGTGGTTTGTACATTGCACAGTTTATGCTTCTTATAATCGGAGTTTAATCACATTTACCTTAGGTTAAGGAATTAAATCTGGAATAAAATAATATATCATTTTTAAACTTCACTTTATGTTCGAAGTTTAAGACTAAATTATATTATATAAACTTCATTTAACATGACATATACTGACATTTACTTTAAGTTTAAGTCATGATTAGATACTTTGTTTCAGACAGTGTGTTTAACTTAATTGTAGCTGTGTTTATGCGTACAAACAGCTTACCAAAAATCCCACAGATGAAATATCTTAAATATATTCGTCTAGGGTATGTTCAACGTCTTTATGAAAGGACAAATATCACTTAGTACATGTCAGATCATACAACGATATGGAATACAGTTTTATCTATATTGTGGCTCTATCGATTGTAACCGAAGAAGCCTCTTGCAAGCCTGTCTCCAGGTCCTGGCGACCTACCTGTTACTACAAGAAATTATTTGCACTAATTAATGTGCTATCTAAATGCATATGCCTTCACCATGTGTAGATATGCAATTTACATGAACGATGCTTTTTATTACATATATATACTGGATATATAATGACTTAATAAGTATCCGGGATTTCATTAACAGAGGTTACATGTAAGCAATGTGTTTTGTTATGCGCGTTGTTGTGCAGTTCTATCATCATACAGCTGTGTATTGTGTATCCATGAAATAGCCTGTTTACTTTTAACATGTATACACAAACAGCTTTAACACATAAGTGATTGTATATCCATGTATCACAAAATAACACTAAATGCTATATATAGTGGACCAACACATACAACAGACAAATAACTTCTAAAACAGACACCCAGGCGTATGTAGGGATATGCCTCTCACACAGAATAATTGAAAGATAAATTAATGTTGTGAATCATTTGACGATTATGTCGTTTCACTAACCTACTTTTGAGCCAAGCATCAGTTCCCATAACATATTAAAGCTAAACATCCACGAATTCTTGTTATTTCCCTGCAATACTGTCTCATCTGCTGATTACAAAGCTGATACCTGAAATCACAATGTTACCATCAAATAGCTATACCGTTCCTACGCTATCACAGCATATGTAGGATTTAAACATTGTATTTCAATAAATAGCTTAGTTTCTGATAATTTTAATCGATATACTTTGGCCCAGAATTGACATAAAATTGCAAACTGCAAATTTGTAAAATGGCTTTATATGCAAATTAAAGCGTGTTAAAGTGAGGATTGTACAAAAAAATATAACTAATAATAAGCGATGTAATTTTTGCTAGGCAACATAGGTCATCGACATTTAAATGTCACGAAACTATGTGTTTCACACAATATCATCCTGCGCATACAACAGTTCATCAGACTGGGCAACATTCGGAAATGTTTCGCGCCTGGATGAATTTAAGGAAAACGGTGGAAAATATAAATTAATTATTTATGCATGTATAAAGAGCGTTTGGTAATGCAAACATACATTCACTAAGCTTACTACACTATAATATACACATCGATAATAAATTACATTTACTAGAATATCAATAACACCAACATTTTGGTAGCAATTTCCTTCTAATAAACTCATTTGCTATATTTGGACATTTCAGGAATTCAGCAATGATATATATTGAGCTGTGTAATAGTCTCTTTTCAAGTTATTAATTATCATTGTTTATTCCGTCGAAACAAATGAATGAAATACCGAATATATATTTTAGACAAAATATTGTTTGCACGTAATTATGATTAATGTAACATTTTCGTGTTGTGTAAAAACCCGGCTTAATGCATGTATGTAACGTGTTTTTCCGGATCAGCCTGTGAAGTCCGCACAGGCTAATTCAGGACGACACTTTCCTCTTACAGTGGATTTATGTTTAGAATACACTTTATTGAAAAAAATACCATATCTGCGGAAAGTGCCGACTGCACAGACTAATCCAAAGCACACTATCACAACGTTTAGTATGTAAAACATATATAAACCTTCCGTTGTGTGTGAATGATGTTTAAGGTAAAACTAAACAGAAATAACATATAAGGCTAATAAAATGTACTATGTTGAGTGAAAACTGTTTATTGTAACAAGGGACAAAACTCATATGTGCATTTATATTTACATACAAAGTTTTCCTATATATTAGTGCAGTTAGTGATAATGTCTGGATGGTTTAACACAATTTTGAATATTTTATTATTGGTGAATATGCATAGGAGGTTGCTTCTCTTTAAACCTGATCGAAACACTGTACCACGATGATGTATTGCATACCGCCGTACCACCGGTAGCACATGATTGGGTTATAGAAATAACGGGTTTTACAACGTAGTCACTGTATACATCTAACAAGAAGAAGTTTTGTATATAGGGAGGATCTATTTAAGTGTAAACAATATAATCCTCTTATGAGTATACAAACTTGAGTTACTATAAATGTAAGCGGTATATACGTTATTATTTCGGCCAAGTCCTTGGTTTCGCTTTTTGGTAAATTGGTTAAAGATGCGTGCTTCGTATCTTTCATAGACACAAATCTTTCATATCTTTCATTTTATACCAATGTTTAAAACGTCCCTCTGTGCAACTAGTATTTAATATATTAATTCAGCGTCTGAAGTCGTTGAACTCGTATGCTAATGATATTTTAGACCATACACATGTTTCGCAAGCATAAGACGAGTTCACAACTACGCACATTACTTACATGTAAGCAGTTCGAATTATGATATTCGCCTTAATTATTTACTTAGTGTAAATACGTCTTAAATCTGCGTGAGGTTAGAGTTCGCAAACATACAATACAGTGTGTGTTGTATAACCTTTGCAAGATCGCACATAATTTCCTGCAGATGATCGCTTTTATTAACAAGTAGGTCACCTCTAGTGTGGTTTCTTTAAACAGGCTTGCAAGAGGCTTCTTCAGTTACAAGCGATATATCACCTTTATTGATAAACCTGTATTCAACACTGCGACATGATCCGTGGTGTAGCTACTGTCTGCCCTTTGTAAATACGTTTAACATTACCCTGCAAAAAAAAAGATATATATGATCTTTCGCTAGATTTTTGAAAAACATTTGGGAAATGTATTCATTAACAGACGTGTTTAAAAACCACCTCAATAAGACATTCTAAACGACAGAGTAACCTAAAATGTACGCCTAGCTGTTTGCAGATATTACGAAATAATATATACGATAACGATATTTAACGTTTTTTTGCTATTTGATATGAATGCAATAACACAATCAATCCGTTAGCTCAATTATAAACAATTAAAAATTTATATCATACGTGTACTCTTAATTCGTTATTTAGTTAAGCAAAAAATGATTTTAAAACCTATATATTTAATTGAATGGGGCACACATTAGGTATATGGACATATATAAGTGACAGCAGTGTTTGTTTAAGAATAGTCATGTTCAATTCATATTAATTCAATTCAGGCAGGCAAAGGGTTGCGTTTGAGTTAGTGCCCTTTGTGTCTAATGTCAAGTGTATTGTTTACTAAATATAATTATTTCCCGCCGGAATGTATACGTCTTAATATTCATTATTTACTACATTTCGATACTACTTTTCAGTATATAAACCATGTTTTGCTTTGGATGGGAACCTCTATTATAGTATATAGAGACCAATGCTCATATATTTCGGTTCATTTCTGTATATTAGTATTTCTTCCCAATTCGATCAATTATTTGTGGTTTGAAGCACGAATTGTGGGCATATCAATTTTATATGTTGGTGGTATATCAATGGTTAGATATTGTTCTGTGTTAAGTAGGTTGTATAATGTTTATAATAACGGCAGCGACTCGAGTAAGATACATCATCATGCCATTTTTGTGTACAGTAATCAGTAACACGTTGGTTGAAAGTTGATATAAATATAATTTATCCCCCACATCCTAACGTATCCAAACATATCCAAAACGATATGCAAACAATGCATCTCGAAATTAAGATGCCCGGCCTATCAGACCAGAATCATCAAGAGATTTAAGTTATACATACCAATTTATTGGATAGCGATTTGAGGACATTTGAAGTTGATAGCACCAATATTGAATACAATTTGTAAACTAGGTAACACATAGCGGTAATCTACCGCATTCGCCAAAAACAATACATTTGTGTGTGGTCTTATTTGATGTTAGATACCTTTTACAAAACATAGTATGATTCGATAGGTTGTACTTATTCGATATGAATAGCTGGAATCCATAGCAAAATATCTGCGTGATCATATATTCAAATATTTTAAGATTTCAAATGTTGGAAAATAACCGAATGTTTTTTTTAATTTGATGAAAAGCATGGAAATTGTGCATATTACCACTGCGTATACACATATACCACAAAGACAATACCACCCACGCGGTCCGTTTTGTGTACATATGCGAACTGATTTTATATGCGTAATTGGGCATACAATTAGTTCTAATAATATGAATCAACATTATTAATTTGTTCGCCATATATAATTATTCAAAATAACATTTATTCTTAATTTCTATAATTTTGGTCCAAAAAATCAACGTAAATGTGCGGCTAATACATGTTTTTCCGTGTTGACAAGCTTCCTGTCATTAAGCTTATTGCAGAGATGTATGGTGACAGCAAACAACGATAACTCTGCAAGGAGATTGCTCATTTGCTTGTGGCAAATAAGTGTACACTGAGGAAATAGTTATCATACGTTTTTCCAATTGTCTTCAATATGTGTAACGAAACACCTCACATAGGTTAACATATACATTATAATTAAATGTGAACTAGGTATTTGCAGCTGCAATCTTCTTCACTATGTATTTTTGCACAACCGATATATCACTGGTTCAAATATGAATGAAATAAAACATTTAATACCATTTATTATTTTACTCTATCTCATTTAGGAATACTTGATTGTATACGCGTTGTGTCACTTGCCCATAAAAGTGGTTGATTGATGTTTTAGTCAGATGCAACTAAGAACTAATGCATTTTTTTTAAGATTTGGTAAATGTATTTGATTTTTTATTCATGCTATTTCGTCTGAATATAAATGCACACGCCGACATTATCCTTAGTACAATATGTCACATTGCCTAATGCATGTATATGCACGTAGTGTGTTGTCTTGTTAAAAAGTTTAAACCAGTGTAACCTTTCTTTCATTCGTGGTCACACAAATAGATATGGGTTCTATTACCTCGTAACGATTTCACACTTTATTAACAAATTATAGTGTTTGTATTCGAACTGACTTCAATGTGTAAAAGCGCTACTACATGGTTTAATATTACATACGATGTTTGTAAAATACTGAAAGCTAAAATTAGTCCACTTTATTCTGCATTTTATAACATATCATAATATACGACCGCATTAGAAATGCATGCAGAGCTTTGATTTTCATTTTGATCTAACCTTACATAAATACACACACAGGATTTTACTATAAACTTCGATTAGATTAGTGTAGCTCTTTCAATAACATATCTTACATTTAAATAAACAATATTGTTAATAATATAGAATGGCGATTGTTTTTTGATATCTTTATCAATGTTTATATTTAAAGTATTGTGTTACGATCAATTTGCTCAGGTCGGAGAACACAATGTGCAGGTGTCTTTCGAGTATAGTTGGAATAGCAACGATGTAGAAAAGGTGGAATGTTACCGAGAAGGTACACTCATAGGACAGTGCTGTGTTCTTTGTTCGATTAAGCGAATAAGTGTGGGTGTGTTCACTATGTCTTCAAAACCAGACGTAACTACAGTGTATGTTTATATTTCAATATTCAATGACAGCACATGTGGGACTTACGCATTTTCAAAAGCAAACACCCAACTGATGACGACCATAAATATCCAGACAGCAAGTAAGACTTTACAATTGCATTTGCTACAACAAATGGTTCAACTGCTGACATCTGCAGCAGCAGCATCAGCAGCAGCACTAGTATTAGTAGTAGCAGCAGCAGCAGCAGCAGTAGTAGTATTTGTTATTGTTGTTTTTGTTTTATATGTTTTGATCTTGTTGTTTCTGCGTTCTACAAATAGAGCATTCAGATGCATTTAAGATACCACTTTATATAGTACAAATAATTACTTGCAGTAACATGTAGGCCACCAGGTTTTGTACACATATGGCATAATGCTTTTTCAGTTACAGTAAGCAAGTCCACTTTAGTGATAAACCTGTAAATAACAGTGTTGTATGATACGAAATGAATGGTGCTATATTCTTTCTTTTATAAAGACGTAATGGATAACTCTGCGCGCATTTTAAGATCGTTCTTTTGTAGATTTTGTGTAATATGTCTGCATGTATTATCCTTTATTACGTATAATTACAAAGAATGTTAAGCTTAAAACACTGAAAAAATAGCGTTTAATCATGACTTACATGTAAAGTGATTGCGATTATATGTCATGTTTAATGAAGTGTATGTAATTTACTCTATTCAATTTAGTTTTAGAAGTTTAATTCAATTAATCTTCAGAATTTAATCTCAGTAAACATAACAAACATGGGAAGGGTTTACGAATTAAGGCAATGTAAACGTATAATAAATGCCTTGTTAATATTAATTACAAATGCCGTAAACTGCATTTGCATACCCTAAAGTGGTTGTGTTCATTATTTTATGTACAGTGGGTATTTATCAAATATTAGTTCTGAGCGTGTCGATTCATGTACTACAATTCTTGATTAGGTTACATACCAGTAATTCCAATTCCCATATGGTCCCTTTATAAAACGGCAAACTTTCCAAGCATTGTTCTAGTATTTCTTTTATTTTAGAGCGTGCAAGCCTGGTATAAATTAAAAGATCAGTATGTTCTCTTCCAAAATTTGCAATGAAAAAGATATGTCATGTTCCTTCTAAGAAAATGCATCTCACTTGAATGCAGGCACCGGTAGAAAACAGGGTTTCGGCAGTCATATTTCGACAAAAGCCCCATACCACAATTAACACACCCCTGAAGTTACCTTTCAAGTTAGCCTCCAAGAAGTGCACCACAATGTTGCAGACACGCATAGGATATTATAAATAACCACAGAAGGCATGTCTGAGATACCTAAATGGCTTTTATGCCAGAAGAGAAAAGGAACTCTTCCCTCAGAAGGCATTACTTTTGAATGGACCACGGAGGGATAAACAATGATTTACTGGTATTTAACCTTTACACATCACGCTTCCACTGCCGAGTGTTTGAAAAGTAGATTAACTCTATGTAAATAAACTAGGTGTCTAATATTGCAAAATAGTTATTGTAACAAGGTAGCATATGTTCCCTTATTCATCACCCTACTACATATATATACATGTATATAACTATATAGAACATAACAGGTTACTGATTGTTCTTGTGTGTAATATATCAAGTGAGGCTTAGACTAATATCATATGTGTATTGAAACTGACAAGTAAATTTACAATAACGTGTTCAATTTTTGGTAAAACATGTTTGAGGCACAACAAAACCTGATCCTGTGTAGTGACTTGTATTTCGTTTATTTATAATGTATTAAACTTAATGTGTATTGGTGATTTATATCGATGACGTCACACAACAACCAGCCTGCGGGTTAATGCGAGTATTTACAAATTATGACGATTAAAAATAATGAATTATATACGTTCTTGGTATTAAATTCTTTGTTTTATTGAATCTGAGTAATATTTACTGAATATGCTGACGTCATAGTTGAATCCGTGCAAAATGACGTACCTTTGTATCAGGCGAGCTAGCTTTTATAGCGACGCGGTAGAGCGTTTGCCTAGGAACCGGGATCTCCCGGTGGAGCAGGTGGAGTGGACATTTTCTTCTTCAGGTTATCCATCTCCAACATACCGATTGATTTATCTCAATGAAACAGCGAATGGGGCTGTTTTAGATAAACAGTACACTCGTTCTTCGAATGGTTTGAACGTCTCTTGTGAAGCCAGCAACATATTTAATTTCCTAAATGGAAACACGAGTACGAAGTCTTCGAAATCCTATACTTCGCTTATATTGAATGTGCTATGTAAGTTCATGTATTACACATAATGTGTATGTGTAAAAACAAATAATGCCTAGTTAAAATTACCGTTATCACGAGTCCGGATAATTATTTACCTTTTATCGGTATTAACCAGTGTAAGTACGGAAACATACATCATGCCAACAGACATTGCTTTCTTTACACATCCAGATCCTTCTGCAACGGTGCGGTTTAGTGTGCATCATCCACACAAGAGAGAACTTACTGATTCAAATATCAGAGTAGTGAAAGGAGACAACTTTAGCATTCTATGTGAATCAAATGTCAATCCGAGAGCTACAGTATTTTGGAACGGACAACAAACCAGTATATCAATAGTGACAGTAACCAATATACAGGAGGCCACTGCGTGGACATGTTATGCCTTTAACATTATAGAAGAACTACACAGGAAACTGCAACAGATAAACTGTTTGCCACTGTTTTATGTAAATTTATAATCATATACATGTATTAGTCGATGCAAAAATATAGGAGCTTTTCTTTTCTTCTTTTACTCTCGACGAATGCAATAACGCACGACAAACTTGATTTAGTGAATTATGAACATAATTATACTGTAATATTAACATCTACAGATGCTCCTGTCGTCCCGTTTGGCATACCTGACTAACCAAGCATCGAGAATGCAACGACCGGCGACATTATAACCGTGATAGAAGGCAGCTCTTTTCAGCTGGTGTGCTCTGCTAACAGCGTCCATATTTTCCTGGGGTTCTGGACACAAAGGAAATATTCTCAGCATATTCAATATAACAAAAATGACATACATAAACTATACGTGCATAGCGCATAATACAATGGACATTACTTTGAAGAAACTCATTCCTGGAATGAACTATTCAGCAATTTATCTACGAGTATTATGTAAGAAACTATTCATTATAGCACAACATTCAAGTCCTTTCAATGAGTATCACAATAAGTTAATGCTGAATTGGTTTTCTTTAAATGGTTTTCTTTTTGTAAATGGCCCCCATAACCTGACGGCGATCTACAACACAACCACAACGATACCGTGATCTTAGGGTTATGGAAGGCTGGTCATTTAATAGTGCATGCTTCTCCAGCAGTGTGCCAGCTGCTGTCATTTTTTGGCAATGGGCCTGGAACACATCAGGATTATGTTCTGTTCATTAATGATGTGCCAATATCTATAAGCAAGGTTCTCAATTGTACTGCAAAAAACTATATGACAGATCTCGGAGAACAGAAAACTAGGTCAGCAACCCTCACGATTAATATTGATGTGCTCTGTAAGTTTGCAGTATGAAAATACACTTAATTCGTTCATTCATTAAATATTATGTTGATATAATTATAATATCCCTGAGTGACAATATTAGGTCAATATTACATACATGTACATATTTTTAACAGTAGACAGGGTTCTGCTTGAATTATTATAAATGTGAAATAAAAGGATCACATTTGTGAATTATTATGTTGCTTTCAATGAAGGAGAACTGTTCAAGTGCTTAACTGTTTCAGATACCCCAGTAGTGCAGCTTACAGAAAAGCTACAGGTGCTCATTGACACAACTCTAACTGTGCTGTGCAACTTGTCCCGTGACGGTAACCCTCCAGCCACAGACTTTAACTGGATGAAAGTTGGCATAAACGCTAGTATCAGTGCAGAGCAATCACTAGTTTTCGAAAACGTTAGCTTAACGAATGAAGGCGAATACAGGTGCTATTCAACAAATATAATGCAGCCTATCGGAAGAAAAGCAGAATATGGTACCAGCCAATCGCAGTTTTTCTTGGATGTTCAGTGTCAGTTTATTTATTAATGTTTTACATGATTTCTGAAATTTATGAGTTATAACGAATAAGGTTAGTTCACTTATTTAAAATCACGACTTTGTTCACATTGTTAACAGTCTCGCAATGGGTAGACGTACTATTAACAAAAAAAATATGTCCGCACAATGGATGATTGTGTGAAAGGTTTAATTTGATTATCGATGAATTTCTTACTGTTTGTATTGCTTACAAATGACAACATTGTGCAGTAGGATGGTAACATAATAATTACATGCGATATATTGCTTGCGTATGGCCTAATAAACATGCGTTCACTCAATGTCGTTGTATATGATTATCAAGACGTATGTAATACGTATTTTTACATCCGCTAAAATAAATAAAAAAAATTCAGACGGCGCAAGCATAGGACGATTTAAAGGAAACTGCTATCAAAGCACCATCACTGTTGAGCAAGGTGAACCCATAGCAATTGTGTGTGATACAGACGGTGACCCGGTACCTGTTGTTCGTATCGTTAATGCAACAATGAGCAGTGAAACACTTTTAATAGAGAAAGAAGCGCAGACAGCCACATCTTACATTCATCGAGCAAGATGTGAATATGATGCCGGCAACTATAAATGCCTTGCAAACAATAGTCTTTACAAACAACCACATGAGCAGGTACTTGATGTGTCCGTTAACTGTAAGTACTATTTTTATTATATCGTGCGGAGTAAGACATGAATATATTCATAATCAAGGAACTGAATTTGTATTTAAATGTTTTTTTCATGAAAAAGATTCACCAAGAGCGTCGCCCTTTTCACCTCCTATAAAACAACAATACAGTTCTCCTAACGACTCGGTTGTGTTCACATTCACAATAAAGGCCTTTCCTGCCACCAAGACTTCGGACTTTACTTGGTACAAGCATGAAGATGGTGAATGGAAGGTTTTATCCATTGAAAGAAATATCCTAATAAATATCTCTGATAGCAAAATGCAGACGCAGCTGACGATAATACGTGTGCACGTTGACGATTATGCAGAATATATGGTGAACGTTTCCAATACAGTGGGTTCAATATCGGAATCCTTTACTTTACATGCACGTTGAAGGTATTTAATATATTAATGTTTAACACAATGAATGCATGCATTTGGTTGCATTGTATTTGAAACACAATTGAAGGCAATATACTGAAGTATTATTGACGTCGATACTGTAATATAAATACCTGTATTTCATTGCTTGTATATACTGTTATAGCCAGACCGCAAGTCCCAAAAGAATTGCATGTAGGCCAAGTAGGAAACACGGAACTAGTTGTTGAATGGGTTCCTGGTTTTAATGGTGGAGATGAACAGAATTTTACTGTTCGGTACAAAGAAGTCGATTTTGAAAACTGGATGGATATCGACATAGCAAGTTCTAAAGGCTATAACTGGACAATTGAAGGGTTAAAACCTAATACGGCTTACCAACTAAAAATGCTGGCGCAAAACAAAATTGGCAAATCAGATTGGACGGAAGAAATAACAGAAACTACGCTTGTGGATGCAGGTACTTTCAAATGCTGAAGACACGTACTTAAACTGGCAACTGTAGACCGGAAAAGGAAAAGTCTATGATGTTTGTATTTTATTGTTCTTTTTATTGTTCTGTTTGTTATATTACAGTTGACAAGAGCTCGGCTGCACCTGCTATTGTTGGTACAATAAGTGCGGCTGCAGGAGTTGGCATAGTTATCGCTGTTATAGTTGTGATATGGAGATACAGAGTATTGGGTAAACCCAATTGTATAATAATGATCCATCTAGTATAGAGTACTGTCGGACTTAATTGTCAAATGACTGTTCGTTTTCAGAAGATGAGATTAAATCTTACATACATATGTATTGCATATGTTGTTGTTTCTTCATTACACTACTTCTGCTTTAGGATTGAAACGTTTTGCGTTGGTGCAAATTATGACGCAATGGTAAGCTATGATTTATAAATGCGGCTAATAGTTGGTAACACATACATAATTATAATTAAAAAATGAAAGCTTAAATGTCAGTTATTACCTGGCATGTATATAATACAAAGCACTTTGAAAATATTCCGAAAACAATATTATTGTGCCCGTATGTAACTCAGCAATATATTTTGTCTGTACCGATTAAAGATCACGTTCAGCAGGTAACGAATGTACAACAGGAGAACACTTTGTAGTTTGTTTGTGCTCGTTGTTTGTGTATATATACAGTTTCACAAGAGCAGTATTCAACTGTTTTCAAGTATCTGTTATTTTATCTATCGACCGAAAATTTTTAATAAATGTGTTAAAATATATCATGAAACATACGTGGATATTATATATTTGTCATTTCAGTATTAATGAATATATTGTATGTTTGTTTCTGGAGATAGCACATGATAATCTCGTGCATTATTCATACAGACTACAATGCAAACAATCTTTCAACTATTACAGGCCAAGAGCCTTCCAAAACATATCAAACACATGCTAACTCAGCAGGACAGTATGAAGACCTCGTAACAGAGCCGTAAGTGAGATAATTGCATTCTGAAAAGTAACACTTAAACACTAAATGTTTCTATTCAGTTGTCTAGTTTTGTTATTCTGAACAGAGTTGTTTACATACAGAAACAATGTCTTATATGATTACTGACATTTGCTTCCTTAAAGCCTGTATGAAAGTCCTAAGAAGATTAAAAAGTAAATTAGTTTGTGCTTGTATTCAGGCGCAACGACATAGCATCAGACCCAGAGGGAAGTTAGGCCACCTGCAGATTTGGTAATGCATCAACTATCAGCAGGAAATAATGTATATGCTCTGTAACATCATAATAACAACAAAAGTGTATAGGACCTCTGTTATAGAATAAGTATCACCAATGTATTATGTGAAGCAAACGCTGAATCCATCGAGCAAATGATAAACATTTACGCGTATTATCATGTACGACGTTGGTGCAATCTAGTTCGTCGCGTTTATATTAATAATGAGTTTAATTTTGGTTGTGTTCATGGGATTACGAATGCAATGGACAAACTGTTAATTTCATGATGTGCGCTAGCGCATCGTACATAATTTGCCAGTTTTACCATTGTTTTCATAATCGCATGAACGCAACCAAAATTAATGTTAACCCTTATATTTACATTATATTTTGGTATTATTTCATAGTCTTCCTTTATATTGTTTTTGTTGAATATATATGTTAGCAGTCTAAGAGAAATAACACGCACAGCAGTTTATGTATTGCCAACGCTAATTACCGCACTTTCTAACCGAATTACACAAAACAGAATGCAAAATGAGATTAACAAAATAGTTCCCAACACAAAATTACTTTCTTTCCTCATTTTACCTTCGATTTGCAACGACAAATGAAAGTTAATGTCAACATATCATTTTTATTAATATTTCAATTTCAATCTTAAGTTTGCGACTAAAAAATGTAAGACAGCTTTTTAGCAGTCTCAAACACCTACAGTACATATATACGAAGCTTAAAATGGAGGACACTGATCTGTACTGAATAACTCATATCGATACAAAACTAAAAAAGTAACTAACATTTGCAAAAATCCCTGTGACATCAAGTATAGCTCTTATTTCGGTCGATGTAGCCTGCAGGCAGCAAACATCAGTAAATTTTAGTCTCATATAAGATGTGCTTTGCTAGTAAGCCTACAGTAAATCCACATCATTAATACTTCTAGATTTAGACCACAATTGTTTTGCCACTTCAAACTGTCACAAGTCCTATGCTATTAAGCATATTCTGGACAATCCTGTTTAATTACTAACACAATAGATGAATGCTTTTAAACCGCCTCTTAAAATTTCACATAATTGCATATTCTTTCCATATACAATCGTAAAATAAAGTCCACACCATACAGTAGCATTGTATCGAAATTTCAACTCGTCGCGAAAAATGCAAAAAAAAACACACAACAAGTACACAAATGACATCACTAAACAAGTGATGACGTGTAAGCTATGCCATTGGTGGCATCCACACGGGTGTATCTAAGCACTTTTGCTTTGCCTGGGCATAACTTGTTTTAGAAAGGATAACATTTTAATATAAATCTTTTATTTTCTTAGTGTATATCTTGAACCAATCATCATTATAATCTGTGATATAATGCAAAATAAACTAGACAACGATCTACATGCAGAGAAATTAGATACATCAATGTGAAATCAAATCCATTTTAAAGTAACGTTCGTGAACCGATGTTACGTCATGGGGATTTTATGTGGTCGCATCTAAGAAAATTAGTGTTTACTTTAAATACCATAACCTGTACATATTAGAAGGCAGCGAAATGTTATTGTATAATAACACGTGTAGACCTTGAATGACAGAAATATATCCAGTAAAAGTGAAAAAAAAGTAAAATGTATTGTTGTAGAAGTAAAACTCGAAAGAAATGTGAATGTATTAATATTGAGTATAAAAACATCGAATCGAACGTTAACGATAAACGCCAAAAAATGTTAACATTGACAATTATAAAACATATAAATAAGAATAACATGTCAAACTATAATTTACATACAAACAAAACAACATACATATATTACTACGTCGGTGATGAGGCATTGCGTTTATACAGTTATGAATGCATAGCCCTTCTCTATTAGCATGCCTATGCAATGTTAATATTTTGCAACACGCAATTTGATGTTTACATTATTTTTTTCCTCAGAAAATCCAGAAAATAAATATGAAACATTTGCCGATATCGATATCCGTGAATATTCGGGGCTACCTGTATCTACTGAAGACAGTCGACAGTCAGGACAAGAGATCATACATATCTCCTCTTTTGGAGAAACTGTATCAACACGTGACTGCGAATACGTTAATATGAATATTTCTGTTCTGTAAATGATGTGGTTAGCTTATGGATGTTGATGTGTGAACAATAAACACAAACATATATATTTAAGATATTGGTATGTTAGCATAACATATCTAGAGCTTGCTTGCTCTTGAGAGTGTATTCAGTTTTTCGAAAAGAAAATGTGACTTAACGATTCGTTTTTGCATTAATACATATGTGAATGTGATTAACTTCGCTCATTATACACATCATCACTCTTCGATATAGAGTTTTTGATGATACTAAATAGAAACAACACCTCGCGGAAAAAAAAACTGAATTCAATGATAAGGTTTTGATATGAGACCTTTTCAGTAAGTGCGTTCGATAATTTTCTTATTATTTTTTGAAAAATGAACATTAAGTTGAATCTGCCGCTTTCGCTTTGAAAGAAATGATATTTTCCAATCATGTATATAATTATGCACAGAAATAAGTTTTATTGTACATTCATATTATATGCCAATATAACAAACACTATAGTTTACATTCATTATCAATTATTTCATTTGCATGTATGGATGCTATTAAAGTTATAATCAACATAAATTAAACATTTTTTCAAAGATTATATTGTTATGAATAGGCCCAATTAGTATCAAATAAATCACATCGAAACATCCAGAAAACGAGATATTGAATTATATACATGTATTTTTATATGCTAAGACTTTCATGTATCACACGAACCCACGCCAACGTGCAAATAACAATTCAATACCATTTCCCACCAATTTCTACTAATTCGATAATATATGCACTAACTGCATATTAATCATAACATAATGTAACATATTTTGCAAAGATGACAGTATCTGGTTAAAGTTTGAGGTGGTAACCTGTTATTACTCGTACATAATTGTATACAACAGATAACTTTTGAAAACAATTTGTCAACGAGAAAAGGGTATGAAGTTCAAGGCAGTGTAAAATATTCCAGAATTACAATTACACATATTTTGAGCCAAATATTTTACTGGTACTCAAACAGCTAGGAAGAAACATACAGTAATATACAGTAATTTACTCGTCTTTAAATATAAGGTGAAAGCTTCTAAGGACTGCTTGGTCCACCAGCAGTTATATGTTTTCCACAAAAACTCTCATTTCATAGCATATTTGCAGAGCATCATTCTATTATTATGCAGTGCATTAGATTTGTGCTTTTAGATTGTGACTCGGGTACGAAGCGCAACATTTCACGAAGACGTATAGACTTTAAGCGAACTTTTCACTTTCTCAGATAACACAAAATATTATGGACAAGAAACTATTTTATTGAAAACAGAATATATCAAATATTTTCGTCCCTACATGGAGCGATTCGTTATACTTATATTTCAATCCCACAGAAGTCTTTGTTGATATTAATATTATTTAATAATAATAATTAATTACTAATTACAACTCGTTATTAAACATTTATAACGATAAGAGTTATGTATATTTAAACCCGAAACGTCCACTGTGTTATTCAAATAATCAATGCACTTAAATCCGATGGCTGTTCGGAAAGTTTTGGGACGAGTGCCATAACATATTTTAGGTTTTGATTTGTTCGATGACATTCTCCGGAAACATAGATACATATATTTTATTTTAATTAATTGCCATTATATTTGAATGGTACCAATAGCCCGCTCATTCTTAATGCCACAGAAAAGTCATTTAGACGTGAGCGCGGCAAAATTGAGTGCAGAAAACACGTAGTTGTTGCACATAACGGTGAAACAGTCAACTTTTTAATTCTAAACATACTTCCGGTATATATGGATCCAAGTTTCAAAACAGTAGTTAACACTTTCTGGATGGAGATATTCCTCTGATTCCTTTCCGATCAACGACATGCATATCATCAATTATCAAAACGCGACCTCTCAAATCTCACCTTATTAAACAAAAACTACATGGCGCCAGGTCTGGAGAGAAAGCGAGGAGAGTAGTCGGGGAGAGTAAGCGGGATATCTGAAAGTGTAAATGTCTAACTCAGTGCTGCCCTGGCCATCACGCACATGTGTGCGTATGTAGAGTAGAGTTATCGTTGTGAATGAAAATTGTCCATTCAGCTCTGGTATCTTTAGTACAACGAATAAAACTAGTGTTGCACTTTAAAGCATTGATTGCTTTTACATTATGTTATTTTAGTGTATTTTTTTTTTGCTTAGAGTGCTAATTATTCATTTACAAGTAACGAACGATTTACGATTGTCTCTATTGCCAGTAAATGTATGAATTAAAAAACAATTCACTTAAAATATTTGTTACTTTAAGCAACAACTTTAAATAATTATATTATTCAGAATGAGTTCAGCTTTGTTCACTGATATTAGTAAAATGCATTGTGCCATGATTATTGTGTTTGTGTGTACCGAGCAGGTATACCAACACACACGTATTAAGATTGTGTTTTGTTAATAATTCATACAAAACCAAACCAACAATATCATGTTTTCTGGTTAAAGGCCTAGGTTAACTTCTTTATTTGACCCCCCCCCCAACATTTGGGGTATTAGTATGACGTTTAGGGGGGGTCAAATGCCCTGTGTATTGGCACCATACTGTGGTTACAGTGTGGTGACCCTTACCAGCTGAGATAATACACTTCTATAGAGGTAGATATATGTTGAACCAATACACCAAGCCATTGCTCAGTCAGCTAAGAGAAAAGATTGTAGATGATGATAGGATATTTTATGGTGGACCAATACACAGAATGGAGAACCCCACGGAGTGTCCAGACAGTCCTTTAACTAAGCTTTTAACACAATACATTTAAATTAAATAGTATCACATGGTATTTTAGATACTTCGGTACCTTCCATTACACATTATAGTGTCATAATTTGTTTTACATGTTGTGCTGCTTTTTTGTATTAAGTGTGCTTCAGTTTGTGGCTTTCGATTGAAGTACATGTAGAGATGTGTAGTGAAATTATCGTTTTTGACAAAAGATTTCACATGGAAGAAATCTTATAATAATGTGCGCCATTACACGTGCATATAACCATGCGTGTATATTTTGGTCAAGTAACTGGTGTTCGCTTAGTTTTTTTAGCTCACCTAAACACAACGTGCTCATGGTGAGCTTTTGTGATCGCCATTTGTCCGTCGTTCGTTCTGCGTCGTATGTCGACAACATTTGCCTTGCCTAACATTTACCGACATTAAAAAATGAAGAAGGTAATGAAATAACAGACCAAAACCATACTCCTAACACAATAGCTACATATTATCAGTCACTTTATAATCAGACTATGAATGTAGTTTTGAAGATTTTAACACATTTGTTAATAAAATAAATTGTCCAACATAAAACCAGAATGAGTCAAAATCAATTGAAGGTTATATAAGTATAGAAGAAGCTTCAGCAGTTTTAAAAACTATGTCGAATAGGAAAGCTCTGGTAGTTCTAGTTTTAGTGTAGATTTTTATGGTAAGAGCCTGAACAAAATTGTAAACCAGATGATAAATGATCACGAAAAAATAATTATCACAATATGTATGATACATTACGTCACTTGAACAATATTTTCAGGTCATATTTTCTAAATGTTCCATAAAACTTTTACCTGAGTATGTCTACCAGGTAAAACTATATGTAAAGTGTATATATTTGTCACTATAATCTCGTGATTATCCTACGCGCGACTGGCGCATGCGCAGTTGTTTCAGTGTCTTTACTTCAAATTCAAAATGGTAATTATTATAGATACATGTTAGTCTATTCATTAAAACATAGTGGCAAGCTGCACAAGTCCCATGCTTTTTTATGAAATGTGTACTTTGAACAGTAAAATAAATTGTCATAAACAGGACAAGTCATTTTGAAGGCCGTCTGTGAAACATGTTGTACATTATTTAAAGTTTGAATTATATAATACACTCAACAATTTACAAAATCAAAATCACTTGTTTTGTTTCAGAACAATTGTTAGTAAATTTGCATAGTAAAACCGTGTTACTTTATTCATAATTGCCTATGTTTTCTCAATGTCTTAACTCAATCTTGATACCACACATGCATAGGTTTATTACATGATTTCACAACAATTATTTTACTGTTGCAACAACTTTTACATGTCAATTCGTTGCTTTCATTGGCTGTAAACCTTAAATTATTAAAGAAATTTAGTCAACTTTTGAAAAAAACAATAACATGAACAATGCAACATATGTGCATAAATGATTTAATTCAATATATAAATATTAAAATAGTTCGCTCTTAAATGTTGATTGACTAAGAAGGCCAAGTCCAAGGATAATGTGCACTTAAATATCAAGCTAATATTACCAGGACACTCACCAAGTGCTGACAACCAGGAAGCACATGATACAGACGCTTTATTGTACACGTCGTTGTCCTACGAATATTTTGCCGCACAAAATACACCATGCGAGCTCACATCACCATCGCAGCAGGCAGCATCTCTGAATGATGCAGTCGCGTTCCCTACATACTTTTACATCACACGTGGGGGATAGTTTGTCAGAGCAATAGTCAATATCGCATTTGATAATACATCCAATGTTGTTTTGTTTTACTTTGAAATCCGCTGTTGTTGTTTTGTTGTTGTATCAACGTTGTTGAATGTTCACATTGCACACATACACTTTTGAAAAGTCGTTAATGTCAACTAAAGTTTACTCATTGTGGGTGTTAACTGTTTAATCAAAGCAATCGACTTTAGATGCAGACATCCTATGCCCACCACTTACACCTGCGAAAGAAAAATATTCACTGCAAAGACGAGACTCCTTTGCAGTTCAATACGATCAGATTTATGATAATCTTTATAAAAAACAGAAGCAGTTCAATAGTCGTGATATCACCGTTTAGAATCTAGTGTTGTTCGAGACAAGGACAATAAAACAGAAGTGTGCACTAAATATAACATCAGTCTAATAATTAATAATGCATTTCCCCAAAGTATATGGCTGTATTGCATTACATTACCGGAAGTAATATACGGTAATGACTTTAAATAATGTATTAATGTTAATTCTTTATTACGTGAATTATAATGTCTTATCTTTATTGTTAGGCATTGAAGGTGGCATGTGAGAAAATCACGTATTCCACAATCGCAGCCATGAAGACGGCCAATACATCGAAAAACATATATAAAAATATCTACCCTTGTAAGTACAGCTAGCATTGAATATTAAAATTGTAAAGATTTTAAACAGTGGTGTTTTAAAATGCCAACTGAAGATGGACAAATCAAAGGAAATGACAACCTCACTTGTATACCGCAGTACAAACATGTACGTCAAATTAAGGGCATGTGTGCTCATAATAGCGCTCATAATATAACCATCACGAGGACGTCAATTTGTGTTTGAAATCCACTGAAATCGGGCTTCAAATGAAGCAATTGGTGCCACGATTTACGATCAAGGAGATGCCGAGAATCAAATAAACCTCATTGATGAGGTACTGTTAATTCGTGAACAACGAATCAACATGGTTCAAACAAAGGTTTGATAACAGCATTATGTTTACCACTTTAAATATTTAAATATTTTATATGTTTCATATATTGATTGATATGATTAATAACCTTGTTTAAGTCGTACATGTATTAAACACAATGATACCAACACACCCCAACAACATTTTGTAAACAAAAATGCAAACATGACATACGGAGTATTAATCGTGGTTTCTGGCTTTGCCAGTAATCAGTTCTCACATTCACTCCCGGTTCATTGGATTTGACAAGCACTGTGTACTAGTACACAGTCAATCTTTAAAAACGAAGACCACCCCAAATAGCGTTACATAACTGCATTGCATTTATATTTGACAACAGGTCAAGTACTATTATTGATTTTAATATATTCAAAGTTTATACAGTACTGATTATTGGCTGCTATATAAAATTGTATATTATAGACGTTTCGAGAGGCAGACAGGTTGATCCTAACCCAGACAGCGAAAACAGGTTCATATATAGATTTCGTGCGGTTAATACACGACCATTATATTAGGACCGTTGTGACATTCGGTGATCAGGTAACAGTAAAGCATTTACACTAATTAAAAATAAGTATGGGGTTTCGTATTTTACACGATATGTCTAGAATATTATATTTAGAACATGATCACCATCGGTAATGTGTGATACTTTGCATTGTTTTGTTTCGTTCATTTTATTTGTGTTGGTATATTTTTTCCTACTATATACAATGTATATATTTGGCGACATGTCTATACAGATGAATGATTTGCTTAATGTTTAGGTGGAGCCCTACATGCCAGAGAGCAGAAAGGACAGTTATTGGACCGTTCACAGCGTCGGCAGTCTCCAATACAACTACAAATCGTATTCGTGTTTCTGTCGTCAGATTTAAACGCATTGTCGAGGTTCAAAAGTCAAACAAAAACGGGTTTAACATGATATGTTTGTATTGCCATCAAATAAAGGAATAACATGATATAATTGTATTACCATCAAATAAAGAAATTATGTTGTGATGTTTATGATGGCATAGAAAGTTAATCTGCTAATACTATTTTAAATTACGATTCCTTTCATTTGCAGCACGTAAGTTTCGAAGTCCGCATATTTAGATTTACAAATTGGTCTAAACAATTTGATGTCTGCCAGAGAGACGCAATGCAGAGCATGTTAATCAAAAAGCTGCGTCTGAAGGTCCAATCGTGAGTCAGTGCCGATAACTATTGTTTTCTACATTTAATGTGCAGTTAACCCCAAATCAAACAAAACAAAATACTGTTAAACCGCACAATTATGCCCGGACAGGTAGAGCATATTCCTATCATTGAGCCCCTTATTCCTGCGACGGTTTCAGCCGCAGTGGCCTGGTGGCTGTTCTGTGATGCCTCATGAACGAGTGATCAGGCGAAGAAGAGAACAAGTCATACAAAACGAGGTATTAAATCCCATTTTAGTCATGCCAAGACCAATTCATATTTCAAACATGAGTATTAGACCCTTATACACATTTAAATGATTTACTATTTAAGACACTAATACGTTTTTCATTTTATTTACTATTAGGCAAAATTGTATAAGGCATGTTTACAACTGTTGTATTATGTGTCCGCCGATAAAAATGAATTACGAAACGACAAAGTTTAAGTAAAGGATTCAATAATAAATTAATAATTCTCCTAATAATTACACAAATAAAGCACAAACCCCTTTTTAACAAGTGGTCCGTATTACTTGTTGAGAAGTATGTATTTAACAGTGATATAAAAACATTTAAGTCCATATGTTCCTACGTAAAGTAAATATAACGTACGCTATCTTATACGCGTAACCCTCTTAGTTACCATGGAAGATAAAATGAATTAATCATACACAATTTTCATTACATTCATGAATGTTTGTTCAAGAACAGTACCGGTTTTGCCATGAGTTCATGAAGGAGTATGTCGAGAGATTTCTGGTGTATGCAAACTCATGATTAGTTTGGGACTACTGGACAATCCACAAGCATAAACAGTTTACCTGTTCAAGTATTCATATGAAACAAGTGTACAGTGACTGAAAGTAGCTGACTAAATTAAATCCATTCATCTGTAATCAAGGACTCTGTTATGGTATTGTTACATTCTGTCTTATCTAACTTAGTTTTTGTATATATATTTTACCTTTATATTCTGCAAGTTTATCGACAACTGTGTTCATGTCGAAGCATGTTTGTATGTGTGTACTGGTAGTTAATTGGAAACTGTGTTATTGATAGAATATAATTATTGTTTATGTCTGACTCAATATAGTATTTGTTATATTTATTACATTTGGATATTCGACATATTAATGAAGGCATTGCGTTTAACTTGCATGTTACCCCACAATATATTCATTGTATCAGTATCTGTACATTCTTACATGTATATTATATGTATAATATATATGCGTTTTTAAAGTAACGTTTGCGTTATATATAATTCTATACCTTTCGTTTTAGTTTTTAAAACTTATTTTTTCATAAACTATCTCAAAATACGGTTACATATAATACTGAATTATGAAACAATTAATATACATGCACATACTGTCGTGGTCACTTTTTACCCAAGGGGCATAATCTAAACAATCTGTGTAGAGGACCACTATTACATTCTAAATACAAAACCTCTTGTGTATTAAGGTTTTAGAGGGGAAGATTTTGAAATCGTTTTGCTATTTATGTCTACTTAAACCATATGACTCCAAGGAAGTAGCCACGTTTTGCCCCAAGGGCAAAATTGAACAATCTTTGTAGAGGACGCGTATACGTTGTTACATACCAAATACCAAACCTCTGGGCCTTGCGGTTTCAGGCAAGAAGATTTTAAAGTTAATTTTGCTATTGAAGTCTAAATAAATCATGTGACCCTCAGGGCGTGGCCACTTTTACCCCTAGGGCATTATTTGAACAATCTTTGTAAAGGACCACTAAATCATGTTCGATACCAAAAACGAAACCTCTGGACCTTGCGGTTTCAGAGTAGAATATTTTTAAAGTCATTTTCCTTTTTAAGTCTTAGTATATAAATGATGCGACCCCCGGGACGTGGTCACTTTTCACCCCAGGGGCATTATTTAAACAATATGTGTAGAGGACCATTATTACATTCTAAATATAAAACCTCTGGGCATTGAGGTTTCAGAGGCGAAGACTTTCAAAATCGTTTTCTATTTATGTCTATTTAAACCATATGACTCAAAGGAAGTAGCCACGTTTTACCCCAAGGGTATAATTCAACAATCTTTTTAGAGGACGCATATGCGCTGTTACATACCAAATACGAAACCTCTGGGCCTTGCGGTTTCAGATAATAAGATTTTAACAATAATTTGCTATTAAAACCTAAATGAATCATGTGACCCCCCAGGGCGTGGCCACTTTTTACCCCAAGGGCAGAATTTGAACAATCTTTGTACCACTATATCATGTTATATATCAAAAACGAAACATCTGGACTTTGTTGTTTCCGAGAAGAAGATTTTTAAGGTCGTTTTCCTTTTTAAGTCTTAGTATATAAATGATGTGACCCCCGGGACGTGGTCACTTTTTACCACAGGGGCATAGTTTGAATATTCTTAGAGGATTCTTATGCGATGTTGCATACCAAATACGAAACGTCTGATTTTTAGTCAATTTTAATATTTGTGAGTGTAAACCATGTGACCACCGGGCCGGCCAGTTTTGACCACATGGGCATAATTTGAACAAACTTTGTAGATGACCACTAGAGGATGCAACATACCAAATATGAGAGCTCTTAGCCATGCAGACTAGTGTATGTTATAACTGCATAGTGCCAATGTGCAATATCTCATTAAGATACAACTATATTTAAACTCTTCTGCATAATGATTCATATTCATTCATATAACATATCTTGAGCCTTTTTAATACATTTCAATACCAAATCGTTTAATGGTTGAGAGTACATTTGCCCGATTTTGTTGAGATATAACTTGTTTATGCTTAACAGAGGTGTATGTACTTGTGTGCATTAGGCGTTTTCAATACGTGCTGTCAAAAATAGCATTAATATTACGTTTATGAAGGGTAACTTGAAAATTAATGGTTTTAACAAGAAGAGAAAAAGCTGATATCATACCAGCCATAAAGCTATCAATAGAGGTTTATCAATAGCTCTAGTCATGCGAGTGAAACTGAAGAAGCAAACATGTTTACAACAATCAATACAGCCATGATCTAAATACGTCCAACCGATAATTATATTACATGTACATAACATTATTCTCTTCCTGATTGGGAATTACTCCAATGCCATTAAATATACTACACTTAATTACGCAGTTTCAATACTTTAAATAACAGCAAATTCAGTAAATGTTCTATTATAAATATGTTGTTTAAGCTACGTGTACGTTATCCTTAAATTGCTAGCTCTATTTGTCTTGAAACTGAGGGTCATTCATATTAAAATCTGAATTCCGTGTATAATGTTTGTCAGCGACGTGTGCATGCCTATTGTGTATGCTAGCATTCAGCTAACAAAACAAAACAGTCTTTGAGCAAAAGCTGACACTGAATTGGATATTGAAATAATTATTTTGTCAACTTGAATCGTTATTTTATGATGACTTTTTTGCATTGTATTTTAATAATAAATATATAATGCTATTGACTGCCAAGGTTGAAAAACACAAAATGCACTAACGTTTTAGTACAATAAACTCTAATACAGCTACTGACCATCCTAAGTAGTTTAGGAAACTGCCATGAGCCATCTTAGGTTTTCTGTGAATTTTCCGGTATGGGTTAGGGCTCTTGGGTGAGACCCAATTGTATCATAGTGTAACAATGTGCATGTAGGGCTCTAGGGTGAGACACAGTTGTATCATAGTGTAACAATGTGCATGTAGGGCTCTAGGGTGAGACACAGTTGTATCATAGTGTAACATCAAAGGTTGTGTACAACAATTGCAGTAAAAGGAAGAATTTGATAACAAGTAGAATAATATCATAAATAGTCGTTTAACGAGGAAGTTTTGAACTCAAAATGTATTTAACTGCATATCGATAACCTCTAACCCGGTATGGGTTAGTAATTTACGTACATGTACTCGAATGTAAATGTAAATGTTTTATCCTGCCTATTTCAAAGTTGCATGTAAACTACACTTAAGATACAGACAAGTTTGCGAAACTTCATTCACTGAAAACTAATCTAACTTTGCAGAGGTAATGATTGCGAAAGACCGGATCGTGTTCTGCACTATACCTTGACCTACTTACCTACAGGTTAACGTGGTGTTGAGTCTGACGATAGTTATCTGCAGACAATATCATTAATATGAGACAACTGCGTAAACTGTGTATATTATTATCCGCTCATGCTGGCTTATCAAGAGGGAGGTAATAAACTTCATTTAATATAAAATAAGTGCATGTTTATTCCCCTGGTTGTATTGAGCAATGGTTTCAATGTATTGATTGAAATACTGATGATTCGAGTGAAAATAGGTGAACATTATTCTGTATACGTTATGTCATTAGTTTGCAAACCTCTCGGTTACATAATTCATGGCATTTAAAATATATATTTAATGACGAATTCGAAACCAAACATTTTGAAACAGCCCATTATATTAGTTAACGTGCATTAGTTCATATGCAAACACAGTCGAGTTGTTTTTATTTTAAATATGTTCATTTCAGTTGGTGATATTTGAAATGTGTCAATATCCGTTAAAGTCTACGTCGCAAATAATTCATGGATATGATGTTAAGTTCATGAGATCAATTACGATTAATAACATATAACGTTACATGTGAATTTGTTTTAATGTGTAGTCATTTGCTGTAGTGCAATAGAAGCAAGTATATATAAACAAAACGTCATTCGGACATAGTGATACTCGAATCAAATCAGGCTACTCTATGTCCTAACAAACGAAATGTTCACATAGCGTATATAGTGCACATAGTGATATAAAAAGATATCTTCAACAATATATATAATCAAACACAAAGAACAAAAACCATCACACTGTAATCTGAACCTATTCTGAAAAGACCTAGGATATGTTCAATGTATTACACTTTGGTGAAATAAAAACTCAGTGTTGTATTCCAATTTACACATTGCACAAGAGATTTACTAACCATAAAGTGAAGAGCATACATTGTCTAATGATGAACAAGAAATTGTTCATATTGGTGCAATAGGCCCTATGGAAAACATCGAACAACTCTTAAGCTGATAGAATATGAGAAACAAAAAGGCAATGCAATTGTGCCTAAGCGAGCAGGTGAATAATGGCATGAGCGTGACAGTAAATGCATTGAACAGAAACATATGCCTAGAACAGGGTAAGAAGAAGACAGCATACTTTGTTAAATATAAAACCATGAGCATTATAAGATGATTTCACTATAATTATATTCTGTATTCCAAACCAAGAAATACAATATGCAGTCGAAACAACCCAACAACACTACCTTAACACTATAAACCAAGACTTCAATGAAGTAAATACAAATGCAACTTAAAATTGCAAATATCAACAAAATTCATAAAGTAATGTTATGGAGGAAACTGAGTTTGCACCTTGTTGAACGTTATAGAGGAAAAACAAAAACATTGTAAGACGATTTCATGTATTTAGTAAAACATAACAAAATACACGCGTTACTAATGTTAATGGACTTGGGTAGAACCCTCAATATATTGCAATTTTATTTCATTGAACATACATTATTAAAGTTATGTCAGTGTTGACCCTGAGTTTCTTACCGTTATTTGAACAAAAAAGGCTGTTAAATAAAGCTTTGCCATTTCTACCCTTCCACGGAATATGTAAATATAAATTGATTAAATAATAATAATTGTAAAACCATGTATACCATATATCTTTGCTGTGCTGAATTGATATTTATAGTATTTTTCTTTATTACGCAAACTAGTTACAAACAATGATACCAAGTACCAATATTATGCACTAAATAATAAACTGTTGAGTCGACGGTTTGCTTAATTATATTAGTTAAGAAAAATGGAACACAAGTCCTTAGGGACTGGTACAGAGGAAAACAGTATATATTCGTATTTATAGTGGGATTGATATACAGATATGCAGTATTTCCTGAAAAGGAGCAGTTAAAGCCATGATATATACACGGACAAAAACTACAGTGTATAGACTGAAGCGCGAATATGCATAATGTTTGGATGACGGTAGGTGTATTGGTGAATATATGCGTGGTTGAGTGATTGGTTGAGAGCGTGATTAAGTGGTCGAGTGGATTAGTGGTTGAGTTGTTCAGTGAGTGGTTAAGTGGTCGAGTAATTAAGTGGTTGAGTAGTTGACTGAGAGGTTCTGTTGCTGTGTGGTTAAGTGGTTGGTGGTTGAGTGGTTAAGATGTCGAGTGGTTAAGTGGTTGAGTAATTGACTGAGTGATTGAGTGAATGGTTTAGTGAGTGGTTGAGTGGTTGAGTGACTGAGTGGTTGAGTGGTTACATAATTTACTGAGCGGTTGAGTGGTTGAGTGATTGAGTGGTTGATGGTTGAGTGGTTGAGTGATTGAGTAGTTGATGTTTGAGTGGTATTGCGTTTGAGTTGTATTGTGGTTGAGTGGTATAGTGCTTGAGTGAGTGGTTAAGTGGTCGAGTGGTTAAGTGGTCGAGTGATTATGTGATCGAGTGGATAATTAGTAGAGTGAGTGAGTGAGTGAGTGAGTGAGTGAGTGAGAGAGTGAGTAAGTGAGTGAGTGATTGGGTGAGTGAGTGAGTGAGAGAGTGAGTGAGTGAGTGAGTGAGTGAGTGAGTGAGTGAGTGAGTGAGTGAGTGAGTGAGTGAGGGAGGGTGTGAGTGAGTGAGTGAGTGAGTGAGTGAGGGAGGGAGGGAGGGAGGGAGGGAGGGAGGGAGGGAGGGAGGGAGGGAGGGCGGGAGGGAGGGAGGGAGGGAGGGAGGGAGGGAGGGAGTATAAATTTAAAAGAACTTGCATAACCATGCGACCGGGAGTAAAACGAAAGTGCGACATAAGAATCACACCTTTCTGTCAAATTTTAATATAAGAAAAGCGGGAAGGGATCGTTTGGTTATTATTTTCATTTGGCGCCAATTTATGATACCGCCAAATCAAAACACATTTAAAAACATCAACATATTGCACCGAAAATATTTTTGCATCATACAGTAAACAAGAAAAGTAATGTTTCTACACTTTACAAACCATATTAAGGGTTTCCCGAAGGATTTTTGAAGGTATGTCGGCATCCCTGACACCCCCCTCTCCCCCGCTAGCAAAAACATATCAGCTGGACCCCCCTCCTCCCTCCGAGGATATTGCAACATTTGACTCCGTTGTTTTCGCCTTTAGATTATCTTATGACAGCTAGTTGTTTCATAAAAATGTATATTTCATTTGTTTTGGGGGGCTGCGAAAAAGACAACAACATCTATACAAAACACATCTTTCTATACAGTTATACTACATGCGAATAATAAAAGCCGAACACATCAACGTTGCTACTAAATACTTGAAAACGCAGCTCTTAATCGACATAAAAAATACGTAGATGTGTTTTCAAGTACAAAACGTGTTTTTCACCATAAAAGCTGTCGAAAATTATATCGCCATGTGCAGGTCATGAAAAACGTGCGTGTACTTGTCACGCGTTCAATTGCATTGTGTTTATGTGAACAAAATGACGTTCGACGACATCAAATTATATTTAAACATGAGGCAAGGTATTACATTATTCGTTTTTATATTTCTGATTGTCCGTTTGTGAGATGGCGTAGTGAATTAACCGGATCAAATTTTTAATGATATATATAATATTGAAGTTTAAAAATGCCTGTCGCTTTTCATGGCAAGCGTAAGTATTTGTTCAATTGTAACAATACCATGACAGTTGGGGCATTTATTAAATTAGCAAAACTCCACGGTAGTGTTTTATTAATATGCAAGGACTAATTAGTGAATTAAGCTTACACTATATTATAAATTATAAAGCTTGAATAAAGACAATACTACATGTGCTCGACGACAGTCGTTGCAAGTACACAGTTGGTAATAGTAAAATTTCAGATAAGTACAAAATGCTAGGAAATGCATTACAATGATTTCAACTTATAAAACAATGTTCACGTCTGTTCATCTTAGAACAAAACTTCATACGAACGTCATCTAACCATCCGTACTGGAAGTGACATCCGCCGATGTCATTTAAAAATGCCAGAGATATGGAGAAAGTAATACACACATTGGAAAGTCATGCTGAATGTTTACAATACTACTGAACAGTTTCTTAACACCTCGAAATGTATGGTATTGTGACTATCATCACCGTACCTCGACGGGCTACGTTTAAAACAGAGGAAGACAGAAGAGAGTTTGAATATTTTCATGAGCACGGGGACATGCCTTTTCTTACCATAAAAACTGGCGTATGTTTTCATTTTCTGACATACCAAAGACGAAAAGAAAGCAACATGATTGAATTAAGTATAGACAATACCAACTACAATGGTTTTATTTGAACATTTATCAAGCGATATCCAACATGCAATGACAAGATAAGCTTACCGATTTATGTGCATATCATCGACATGATTGTGTGGACACCACTTATATTTCTTGCATGTGGCTGTTCCGTGAGTATTACTTGTAGTTCATTAATGAAAGTGACTATAATGTTAAACTAGTTTTACACATATGTATGTATTTATATTTGTATTTGCTCTAATCATTGCAACATCATGTGTATCAATCATAGGTAACAAAACTACAATAGTAATTACCGGTTTAAGTAGAACATATCAGTAGACTTCAGTGGATGTCACAAGCATGTTGCTGAGGAAAACGCATCCATACAGTTACCAATGTCACTTAAAAATAAATCAATTATTATACGCGACCGACATTCGCTTCATAAAACATTCAGACATTTGAAAAAATGGTAAAAGCGATAGCCCAAGTCCGAGATATGTATAGTAACCGTCACCTAAATTATTAATTATGAAGGAGCTTCCGGAGTTCCTGGAATAGCAATACACTGTTAACATTATTTTGTGTCTTAGTATGATAATTTTACTATTTAACTATTTTTTTTCAAATTGCTGGCAAACTGCGAGGGTAAAAGGACATTCAGAACGAAGTTTAAAACAAAATTACCTCGTGGTAATCACGTGTATGTGAATGCTTCATCTTAACGTCTTGAATATATGTTAATATTTGCCATATCGCATTGTGTTTACTTCCTTTAGACGCGATTACATTTTATCTCAAGTCCGCATTAAAAAAGCATTGTTGTATTTGGGAATTCAAGCACTACAAAAGTATGTCACAGAAGAGCGAAAACTGTTGCTTATCGGCACAACTATTGTATCGCTAAACAATTTCATACAAATGTGTATGTGTAGATGTGCTTAAAAATATTTTTGTGATGTCTTTTTACGAAAATGTCCACCTTGTGCGTAATGTGTATTTCATACTACCTGAGATCGGTTACTTATGTGTGTTTATCTCATATATCTTCCATATTAAGAAAGTTTCTGAAGTGCTGCATGCTTCGTTATCATAATCGTCATCAAGATGACACAGATATATTTGAATATGTCTCCAATATGGCCCAAAACAACAATTTGCCCGTTGGTGCATTATCCGTTTTGTCATACCTAACAATTTCCGTAAATCCCTCAAACAACTCGTATAATAAAAGGCGCGTATTGTACGGAGCAGTGCTAAACCATGATGCTCAGTATGATATGAAAAGCTCACCTTACCTATATAGTGACTATCTAACTAGCTGATTACTTATACATATCACATAATATGCATGTTCAATAAATTGTAAAATTCAGTTGAAATTTCATTGTCTGTAAGACATGCCTACATTTCCATTTGAATAACCATCATATATTGTGCATATGATACTTCTTTAAATACCGGTTATGATAAAAAACAATTGAAGCATGTCGTGGGAAAAACGGACTTGATGCATGTGCGTAAAGAGCCGTCCCGGATTATCCTGTGCAGTCCGCACAGGCTAATCCGAGGCGACGCTTATCGCTTTAATGGTATTTTCTGGTTCAATTGAGTCTCTTCAAAACATAAATCTACTGTGGACGGAAAGCACATTATACCACAGTTTACCAGTCAAGCACAAACATGAATGAATGACATTATACCAGAATGCCTCTGCACATTTCAGGTTATACACTTCTAAAAATGTCTCAAAACAATAAGCATTGCAAAACACATTCATTCATTACAAGTGTGATGCAGTTTAGATCTAGGAATCAATAATTAACTGAATCAGCAGCTTTAAAAGTGATGTATCAATCATTGAAACTTGCATTACAATTATAAATCAGTTTCGCTGCCATCAACTACTTTTCACTATCACCACTCCACTCGTATGTATTTTCAAAGATAATTAATTTAAAATAAGCCAACGTATATGTTTGATACAATTGCTTAACATGTTAAACTGTTATTTTCTTATTGTCATAAAACTTGTAAAACAGTATTATTGAGTTAATCGATTCCTTAACAACGACCCGAGTATCCGAAATACATGAAATCAAGTAAATTGTAGTGTGCTGTTGAACAACGTTACAAGTACCGCTGATGTCGATATACATGCTAAATAAAGTTTAAATACAATACAACGATAATAACATAAGTACTTTATTTGCAGATGGTTTAAACTTGATTATAGAACATGCCTTCGCCATCTTGAATTAGCCGGTATTTATCATCAAAGATTTAGGGGATGCCATGCCGTTACTATAAAGTAGGTAAATATCGGGAAACATAAAATGTCATGGTGGTTCTTTCAGCAAAAGATTACTGGTGTGTATGTATAAACATCCGATTTGCACCAAATTATGGTATTAAGGGCATAAAGTAACTGCTTGTGAACTATGATACAATATACGGTTCGTTGGAGGCCTATATACCACTTATGTTTGAAGTTTTTCTTCGCAAGATACAGCCAATGCAACTTACATGGCGTTCAGACCGGTAGTGGTGCCAATAGTTTATTATTTCCTTGATGTACATTAATTACATAAAAAGCCATTTAATCTTGGATATGTACGTGTTTTTCTCTAGATTTTTTTATTGTTGTAGCTCGTTCCTGTGCTGGTGCTGTTGTTTTTTTCATTTCTTTTTTATATCTCAAATAGATTCCACGTTTTTGATTCAAGTAAAACGTTTACAAAGAGATAAACACATTTAATCAAATTCTCAATTTATATCAAATAACACGACGAAACATTTTGTAATATTTGCACATTTGTGTAAAGGTTAATAGTCAGGCAGATGCGTTTTAGTGACATGTAACATACTAACTTTATAAATAGAGTAACATAACACTCAATAATTTAAGTCATTATGTTTATTACTTAAATACTTGTTATAATATATAGCTTGTGCATTTACGTGGATATGCACATATTTAGGTGGTTTCGGAGTAAATAAGTATGTGCTGATATAACGATCAAAGATAGTAGGATCAAAGATAGTAGGATTGGTTTGCATTTGTTTTTGTTTATTTTTGTAAAGGCTTAGGCTCCACGTCTTTACTTAAAATGCAGTGTGCTGGCAAAAATGGACCCCATACCAACAGTATAATGCAGGGAGCTGGCAAAATTGACCCCATACCAACAGTATAGTGCAGGGAGCTGGCAAAATCGACCCCATACCAACAGTATAATTCAGGGAGCTGGCAAAATCGACCCCATACCAACAGTATTATGCAGGGAGCTGGCAAAATAGACCCCATACCAACCGTATTTATATTTAAGAAAATAGGTTTCCTGGAAACGATTAGATAAATGTGTCTCCAGTGTGGAAAGGAGGTCATTTAACATGCACATTTTTTAACTATTTGGTATTGTCGCCACAAGACACAACTTATAAACGCCCTTGCATTAGAAAATACGCGTTGTCTTCGAATACTTCTACACTTTTGTTGACAATATTTCGTTCTGAATGGCACTATATACCGATTTTATTTATCATAAACATATTATTTAGCTATTATTTGTTGTCATAGGTGTAACCTCGGAATATGTTTGGTTCCTTTTGTTAACACTCCATCAAGAATATTTGGCGCCAATGATTACAGCCGTGTAAGTGGCAGGTTGTAACACACTTGGGAATTGTAAATGTGATATTGATATAACTGGATCGGGTTTATGACATCACGTATATGTCGTAGTTATTTTAATGCATTTAGACTGATGTGCTAGACAGTAAGTCCTAATCGAGCCACTGAATCGAGTACTTTGAAGCAATATAAATTTTGAATAAGGGACCAGATGCGTTTGCAAATACATATTTTGGGCAGACATTGCTCAGGCGAGCTAAGAAGAGGATCGGGTTAAGTCTGAATTAAATAATACAAAGTATATCTGCTGTATTTACGGTTTCGAATGTTTGGTGATGTAATTTGTATAACATGTGACTTAGGATATATTGAGACATGGGATAAAACTTTTGTGTCAGTACACTTCAATTCAAAATACAATATTTTTTTCGAAGTGATAATTTTAAGAAGACGCTTGGCCTTTAATACATAAAGTTGATGCAATCTTACTGAAGACACTAACACGGTGATATATTCACGTTAAACTAAATAGTTAAACACATAAATTAACGCATCATGAGCAAAAGAAGTACTCGTATACATATTTCCATAAAATAAATGGTCAATGAACAGTTTAAAGTTCAGATAAGTGTTAACATTTGCAAGTTATCAAACTAGCCGAAGATTAGCTCGCCGAATGTTAATGGTGAAAAGTTGGATTTAGTCCGAGTAACAATAATATTCGGCAGTTACAGATGTGTCTGACAACATTGAACTGTAAATAAATTGAATAAGTACTCTATTATATAGCTGTTTACATTGAATTGTGCTCCTCAAGGCGGTGACCCAAGTTTTATTTGTGTGCGTTTAGTGTTTGTTATGTGTTTGTGTATTGTGGTGTGTTGTTTCTGGAAATCGGTCACTTGCCTTTAATAAAGGACCTCGTGCTGCCAATAAGAGTTCTCTCTGCGGACACAGCTGAAGTTTCATTTTGTGTATATTTGTAAACATTTTGTACATTAAATAAGATTATATTAAGTCGATATCTACACATATATTTTTCACAATAGCACACTGCTAGAGTGTTTGCCTACAGTTCAGAGATTATCGTGTTCATATCAGGATTTCAAGCAATTTTTTCTATGCAATATAACGAAAATACCTTTCCAGCTGTAATTGCTGTCTAACCTTTTTTTAGTTAACATATTTGCGTGTGTAATTTTCAATGTGTTTTGTCTTGGGCATATTCCGTCTCTTTCTGTTTTTTGTATTAGTTCATATCATACAAATTACATGTGCAAGAAAATAAAACGAATTCAACAGGGGCGAATATGATTAAGCTATGCTGGCTCTGTCGGTAGAGCTGCCATGGCTAACAGTTTCTGTGGTGCTTCTGTCGTATGTGTCATTGATAAAAATCAGCTTGTTAAACTTAAAACAAAATCACAGAGATAAGGGAAGCCGAAACAACACGATCTGTAAGATACTGTCTTCATATCTAATCCATTCTACAATTTTACGTCGACAGTAATAGGCTAAATAAATTAAAACTCACCTTTAATACATCGAACTGATTTCAAGACAAACAATACGATAACCGCTTAATTGTTGAGTTCGAATTGGAAACTGACTTTGTATGTGACTTTAAATTAAGACGTCAGTCTCTTGCGTACGTCGTGATGACTTTGATATATAGTCCAAATTATAAAAGCAGTGATAGTCAGATAAGTTATATCTATAGTGTTTCGAACCGTTCGACAGGCACGACCAAAATGTGGAACAAGAGTTTGTCCATTGTAATAAGTTTGTGCATGTCTGGTAAGACAATTACAGCAATTTTGTCGACAGCACGAAAATAGTCATCTTGTCCACATAGATGATGGCGTACAAAACTGTTTTGTTAAAAGACCAAATACGCATGTTCAAAGGTAACATTTAGTACAATTACGTTTTACTTGAACGATAACGTTTACACAGATACAATTTATAGTATTAATATACATGTACATCATTACTTTTCCTTTAAACTCATTTAATCTCATACGGGCGTATGAAAAAAAATGACAAGAGAAAAACAACAACATTTGTATATTTCAGAAAAAAAAATATAAATGATATTTATATATACGTATAACGTTGGATAATATACATGTAGATTCTCAGTGGATATAGAAGGGGTCTGGAAATGGTTCGACACGAATGAGGTGGGAACGTTTACGGGGTATTTATACTTCTCAAACGTCAGCTGTGCAACCGTGTGACATGATTAAACAGTTCTTTACTCATGAGAGAGCCCGTACAATTTAGAGGTTATACATGAAACCCTGGTGTAAACAACTGTCATAATATTCATATATTTCTCAGCGAGGAGCTCTTCTATGTGAAGTATCATTTGTTTTTCAGTCGTAAAACATTGACGTACATGAACTTTACTGATAATTACATATGAGCATTAACCTTTTCTGTAGCCAGAATATGAGGTTAAAATGTTTAGGACAAGTTATACAACATTGCTATCGCGTGAATCTTCTTATCCAATGCGAAGATTGATATGCACAATGACTTCTAGATTTGGGATGCTCCCAAGTCTTTTATTAAAGTAAAGCCTTGTCGTGATAGTTAAAAGTGTCTCACTCACTATGATGTAAAATGTCGAGGCAGTGTGTTTTATTCTTAATAGACTTCATGCCTGGAGATACTGGTGACCACAATGCTGGGGACTGTGCTGTGTTTCATTCTGGTTATGGTTATCGCTGGGCAGATTTCCCATGCTCTGTAAAACCACGTACGACACTTTGTTATCCAAACACTGAGATTTATTTTGTATGAATGCTTGTAGTTCATTTCTATATTGCTCTGTATAGAAAACATGAAGATTGGTCATTTCTATAGTTTTTTTTATAGATAACATAAAATATGGTTTTTTATTTAGTCGCATGAGTTAAATAAATCACGTACACGTTATGTCGTTCGGCTGATCTAGACACCAAGTTAGGAAGAGATCAAGGGCGCTCCTTTTTGTTATACCCGGCTGTTCTTGGTAGGCTGGTCAACAGAAGAATGTTTAATTGTTTTGAAATGTATTATAGTTTGGCCAATATTCAACGATAAAAAAGACACCATGTTTAAACCCATCATTTAAAAGGATAACAAACCTAGAATAACCAAATTATAAACAAGAAATGTCTATAAAAAAAATGAAAATCGGCGTTAAAATTAATATTGAGATGTCATTTTTTGCCCTAATTATAAAACAAGAAGATCGGTTACGTGACTTCTCGGACCGCAGATTGTATGGTCCCTACTAAGGATACTTCTCGGACCCAAGATTTTTCGGTCCCTCTTAAGGAAAATTATCGGACACTAGATTTTTCGGACACCATAAGAAAACGTATCGGCCCCGAAATTAATTTTAGATAAACTCAACCATTATTCATATCTGTACCGTGAATAAACCAATCATATATCGCCCGATGTTTACACTAGTGATCCATAACCTAAATACTAGTAATTTTTGATTTCCATAAAATGAGAAAATGTGCCCAATTCAATGTTCATCCAATTTTCCCGCTGCATAATTGTTGCATAAAATCTAAGACAAAAGTGGAAGAACTGACATGGCTATCAAGTATGCCCCTTTTGTCCCTCTACCTTTATGGATTGAGAGTGTCCCCTACAAGCAAAGTACCTCTATGTTCATCACACACTAGCGTTGAGCATACTGGCCGACACGACCATTCATTGACGATGCATAAAATAATTAAAAATCATTTCTTGTTGATGCTTCTTAGAGGACACGGAGATTGAGAAGTTATCGGGTGATAGCTGCACTACAACAAGCAGTCATCTGTCTCTCTGCAACCGTGTCTTCTGTTTTGTTGTGAAATTTAAAATACATTATTTGCCAAAGTGTGCGTTTGCCTTACTTGATTATTTTAGTTTGCATTATCGCGAACTTTATTTGAAATACAACACTTTATATATGTTCGCAGGTACCTGAATAAGAGGCATGAAAAACAGAAAAACAAGGGCGTATACCAAATCCATCAACTGTTTTGTACTTAAGCTTCGGAATTTATTAAGAAATTATAGTATTTTCGTGCATTTCATCGATGTCGGGAAAATTACGCCTAACTTACAAAAACGGCAAAGGCAGTTTACTGTGGTATTTTTCCGTTCTGGACAGTAACCTACTGTGAACAGACGCAAGAGACGGCTACAAACAATTCATGTGAAATTTGCTGCCGATCGAATATACATAACACATGGCTCATAGGGTGATATGAAATAATATCAATTCGAGAAATGCTAAATAAACGGAGGCGGTAGCCGAGGTTGAATTAGTTTTCAAGGGTTGATATTATATAAATAACACATGTCTGAGAGAATGATATGAACATATATCAACCCGAGAAATGTTATATATAAACCTAGGCGGTAGCCATGGTTGATATGCCGTTTCAAGGGTTGATAATATTTTTCTTTCAGCCATTTGTTATTTATTTTATTATACCAAACAAACTGTAGCATATTAAAAACGATTCTTTCAACACTATTGAATATAAAAGCAAACACGTGCAGTCTAATGACGTCATTGTGTTCGTTGATGTAACGTCTTTTCGTGTGTTCCGTGATTCGATCTAGATCTACATTAGTTAAACATTGATGAATTTCATTCTGAACGCTTAAGTTACATAATTTACATAATTTATATAATTTTGCGAACACTTTTATTGGCGCAATAACGATGCCAATTTTAACATTCTGCATTCTAATGACAATACGGAATCTCTTTTAGCACTGTGACATTACGGTTGGTATATGGACAACATATATAGAGCAGTCACGTAAGATATACTTATATCACATATAACTATTTGCTTTGTTATTTTTGTTCTAGTTAGTTAAAACTATTTAAATAAGGGTATAATTGTTTTAATGTTTACTCACTATAATATAGTGAGTAAATAGTGATTCGGCTGGTGTTACTGTGTCGAAAAAGACAGGATGTCAAATCAGACTTGACATATGAAAGAGTGCTGAACATGTTAAATAATAGGCTATTGCTGTTGACGACACGTTATTACAATCTTGTGATGAAAACGAAAAATAAGTTAAATACAGGCAAATATTTGTGGTAATCTATTTAGAGACTGGGTTCTGGCAATATACGTGCATCCATAGTTGATAGGAAGGCAAACCTTATGATCGAGATAGGATGTAGAGGAGTAATTGTTTATGATCATATATATGTATATGCAATGTCGACGTTACACAGACACATTCACTGATGCTTTTACAATGTCCAAAACATGTTTGACCAATACGTCTTCTGAAAGTATAGATTATGTATTTCTGTCAAATATTAACGTTTATACAAACCTTTAATTGGAAACTTACATTATTTTTGTTAGTCCTTGTGTTTTTGTTACTATATTTTATGTGATTAGGACAATGTGGTGAAAACAACAAGTAACACACATTTTAGCATAAATGTCAATTGTTGTAAGCATTATGACGAACATTTGTGCAATAACAAGTGTTTTTATCATAAGGTTCTACATTAAAATTAAAAATTGCAATTATTCTTTATTTCAGCAATCTCAAGACATCTATGCAGTTTCATAATGTTCGATATATTAACGCGGCAGTCTCTGGACTAGGTCGATGAACTTTTGATAAGGCAATATATAGAAAACACAGGACGAACAAGATAAGATAACGCAACGGTGTCTGAAAATTTTCCACTGGAAGAGCGATATCTGGACGCGGACATCTTACTTCGTGCTATGTTTGTGTATACCTGGTAAAGATTATTATATTGTATTTGCGTGCTACCACGTAATTTTAAATACTGTATACTGCAATGGTGCTCTTCAGCTGATAATACAGTTAACAATATACTTATTTTAATTCCACTACCAATTGAAACGGGTTGTATGTCGTATTACACGACGTGTAAATAAGGATGCATTCAATTCAGGGGTTCCTGCTACCTATTCCATATGCCAGCAATGCAATTTACAACAGATGAGGTAACGCATTTCTCTCACTTTAGGTTAGATAACAGTAATTCTAATTCCCATAGGGTCCCATTAAAAAACGGAAAAATGTCCATGCATTTTTCCCGCCTTTCCTTTATTTCAGATTGTGCGAGCCTGGTATCAATTTAAAGATGAAACCCTGTCCTCTTCCAAAAATTGCACTAAACTGATATGTCATGTTACTTCTAAGAAAATGCATCTCATCTGAATGCAGACACCGGAAGGAAACAGGGTTTCGGTATACTTCGACAAAAGCCCCATACCACTGTAACCCCCCCCCCCCAAGTTCACCTTTTAAGTTAGACTGCAATGAAATGCACCAAAATCTTCCAGACACGCATGTGATATAAGACATAACCACAAAAGGCGTGCCCGAGATTGCTGCCAGAAGAGTAAATGACATCTTAAGTAATAGGCATTAAGACTACGGATGGATACACAACGATTTACTGGTATAGAACTTTTATTTAAATATTTAAACACAAGAAAGAACAAATAATGACAACACAAAGTGTTTGATAACACTGCTTTCACAACCGTTTTGTATTTGTTCATGTTGAAAGTATCATACACTCATTTGCGTGTGTTAAAAAAAAAATATAAATCGTTTAATTTCCTTTTGAAATACTTCTTTTTTTTGCAGCAAATATGTCGACAGCATGAACATAGTCATCTTGTCCATGTTAATGATAGCAAAGAAAACAGCTTTTTAAAAAACCGAATACGAATTTTCACAGGTGAACATTTGTCTAGGACGCATGTACACTTGGACGTGATCATGCATATAAAATTTCATGGGTTGTTAGTCATTAGTTCCTGAGATTACACGCAGGAAATATCCAATTAATGGAAAACTTTAAATAAAGTTGCAGTTAAGTGTTTAATCTAAGCCAAAATTACATTAAAAACCTACCCCTGTATACTTTAGCTGCGAATATTTCTGTTATATAACGGTGAAAGTTAATACATTTTGGATATTCGATTTGCATATGTATGTACATAATTTTAATGACCTAAATTCACCTATAGCTTTTACCTGTATTATAACAACTGACTTGAAAGTATGGACACGCATTTTCAAGTTATGTGAACTTGTCCTTATTTTCGATTGGGGTACTATACATATTTTGTTTTCATTATATTGTTTATTTAAACATCACACAGTTGTTTTTTATTCTGCTCATAGATGTCCATGTAACTGTTATGAAGTTTAAAATATGCTGAAAAAAAACAACATGAACATGATGTGTGGTTTTTCTGATATGAGATCATGTCCGCTCGAGCAATTTCTTTGACCAAGAGGTTGGCATTTCAAAAATGCTAATGACTTTTTTATTACACGGTAAAATGTATTTAAATTTTCAAAAACAGTGTCATATTGATAGTAGATTATGATGGGAACACAATTAAACACATATGTGATTATCACCATTAGTGTATGAAAACTTTAAACATATTTTACGCCTATAGTACGGTTCCAACCACGAATGTATTTGAATGCTAACACCATTGCAACTGTCTTAAAACAACGTTCGACTTGTTTAGTCTTCTGTTATAAATCTAAACTGGAAAGCGTCAAAATATTTCCGTCTATCGCTACGTATTAAGGATAACAATTGCTGTAACGAAATATTAACCAAAACAAAAGGAGGGAAAGATCCAGAGTGAAATAGCAGGGTGCTGCACCCTGCTCCTTTTTGGCTCCCAACTGTCGCCCATCTGGGCTGGCCACCACATAAATGTTGTAAAATGTCATACATGTTTGCAGCTATTCAATGGCAAATTAATAAACTATGTTTAACAATCTAAACTAGAAGCATTAGACACATTAAAAACCTGGATTTAGCAATTTATTAGAAAATGTCAATTTACTGGACCGGCTTTCCAACCTGCGTCTCTTGAGCGGCACCCTGTACCTTTCTTGATCATAGATCTTTCCCTACAAAAGTAAATTAACAGACAAATGTATCACTATAATTTAAGATTTATAACGTTTTAATCAATAAAATGGACACAACGCTACTGCATTTTACTGTGCGGAGCTTACGGATCATATTTCAATGTACTGATGCGCGAATTGCAAAAAAGGAATCTCAAATTATTACTTTCCCTTTTAAGGTAAAATTTTAAAGTATACATACATTTGATATTACATTTGTAATTTTAAGAATTGAAACGCATTTTTTTCGACGCTTCATCGATGTATGAAGGCCATTTAGTGTGTATCTAATTTGTACATAAAGCCTTCGGCTTTATACAAATTACATACCTAAAAACTGACCATTATAAACCGATGAAGCGCCGAAAAGAGTGTTTCAAATCTAATTACATAATGTAGTTTGGTTATTTGATAGTTACTAAATGCTTCCGAACCCATCCCTACATTTTAAAGTTCTGTAATCGAACGTGTACATATTTAGTCCAATAGTGTTAACATGAACATATTAAAATTATTGAAATGTTAATATCTACTGAATACACTGAATGAACGCGGAAGATGAATTTCATAAAGATAGTGTATACAATTGCATGCCAATTGATTTAGCACAGAGGTAATATACATGTAACGCATACACACTATTGCGAAAATGTATACAGGAAGATCAATACAGTGAAGGAACAAAAGGGATTTTATTTTCAAATATATCATTACATATGTATTAAGGTGTGCCGTAATATTTCCTTTTATGTATTTAGTGAGGAATTAAGTCGTAGCAATGTTCTACTTTAAATATGTGTGTGTTTTCGTGTTTTCGATATGTATAGGTAAGTTAACACTCTGTTATATTATTAGCCTTCGCCATAGATGTTTAAATAAGTGTGTTTGCACTAGTTCATATTACAAGTACCTGGTAGTTAAATTAACACCGATAAAACGATTTGTAAATCTAAAAGCAATCTGTTTTTTAGAACTATGACCACATAAATATTGATAATGTTGATGATTGACTTTCTGATCTTATAAAAAAAAACGGATATCGAACAAATAATAATACAAAAACATGCGCTATGGTACATACATGATTAAACTAATAATAATGGCGAGTTCGGTATGTGAGAGAAACAATATTGCTAGCATAGCTGGCATTACTTTTTTTCTGATCAGATGTTGTAAACCTTATCGTAATCCATTAAAATTGAGTATTATTATTTAATCATAAGTAGTATGCTGTTATAAAAATGAGTGTGTTGCTTTTATTTTGAACTAAATTCTGAGGCTTTAAGCAATACATTTAAGTGATGTGGGATCTTGCATCCACACACATAGAGTTTGTGTATGCCTAGAATGGCGAAGATGTGCTTTAGATAGTTTCTATATTAACCATTGAACGCCATTTTAGTTGATAAAAATAGCATGTACAGTTTCAAAAACAATTTAGGCGACTGAGCCATATTACTCAATGCAATGTCATGTAATAAAATGCTGTAAATATTCAGTTTAATTGATAATACATTATAACTTATTACAACACAGTTGTTGCAAAAAGTCTCAATTGAAACACTATAGAATAGATTCCAAACAAATGAATATGAATTTTGTTTCGATAAAACAAATAAAATTACTTATATAAAAATAAAATTTACAACACAAGAGTTTACATTTATGAAGGTGTTGATGCTGATTGTGCAATACATTTAATGAATCAGAAGATTAAACATGTGTTTATTGCAACAAAATGTATACACACTGAACTGAATTACCAAAACAACAGTGTTACTATTATTTAACGACAACTCGTATCCTTATACAAATCACATGGCTGCATAATATCATGGTTTCATTAATAGAATGTCTGAATTGTTATACGGCTCAACTTAAATATAGAAAAGTGTGTTTTAACTTCGTTTTGTACACATTTCGAATTAGCTAATATTGTAAAAGAATGAAAATAATAGCATGCGTTTTACTTTCATTTAAGTTATTAAGATGTCGCGTCTCAGTGTATTCTCAAGTTGATTGATCACAATAACAGTTTCTGAAACAATCACTATTATTAACTTGCTACTTCAACTTTCCTAGCACACTGTCTGTCGCCATTTATACAAACAAAATATTCAACTGCATAACGTGGAGTGTGATCACTTAATGAGATTGCTCTAACAATATATACTAATATGAGACAAATCCTATATAAGTATATGCTATTTATGCATACCTCCAAATACCATTTTCTTACTTCATTGTAGATCAACACATTATGATCTCTGCCATTTTGGCTGCATGTCAGTTGTAAGATATATCCATATGATTTGGTAGGCTCTATAATTGAACAATTGTGTACAGGTATAACATTAACATTAAGAGGACACTCAATTTACTTACTAGTAAACTTACAGTTGTGGATGTTCTTGTAACGCTATAATTGCTTATTTAAAAAAAACGTCAGCTATTAATAATAATTGCTTTTAATATAGATCAGGTAATTGCATTCCAAAAAACTCGAAGTGTTTTTTTTAACTGAATGCTAAATATGAATCTATACTGTATTGTGTAAAACTATATGATCTTTATCATATATTAGTAGATGATAGTTTTTTTTCCATTTTTTTCCATTACTTTGAGACGTCTATGTGTCAAAGATATTTACATTTTGAGAAACAACAATGGACAAACTATAATGACACACTATGGTGACTTTCGGCGGTTACATTTTTTGTAACTGATTGTGTTGTTGACACCCGACACTTTTTTAGAAACACAGTGTGTCGTGCTTTTTAACTATCTAATATAACTGACATCTCATTATAGTTTATTAAATTTGTCGTTATAAAAATGGTATTTGCAGATTTTGACATATTTATATGGCCTAAATACTGAAAGTTGTGGGTTAATATGCCAGAACTGTATTGTTTAGGTCAGCTGTTGCGATTCGCAGTCTTCTCGTCTCCACATTTTTATCCCGGGTGTTTCGCCACAATTTCCAAACAACGGTCGTTTCGCCAAATATATATTTTATATAATATTCACACATTGTCCTCTTTTTTCCCTACAAATAACCGCCCCGTTCATACATACGCTAAATTTCACTAATTGGCCTAATTTGAAACTGACGTCACTTTTGCACATAATTGAATGTATTTAAACCAGTTATAAATCAATCTAATACTCACAGGATTTTGTTTTTATTGTTATGCTAATGTGTACACGGCGTTCATGAAATGATTTTGAAAGCGCGATTTTAACTGATTCAACATGCGCGTGATTATTTCAAACTGTCCTACCTCTAGAATAACCAGTGATTTTATTTGTGTGTATGTATTTCATCGTCACCACATACCAGCATAATCATATGTATCTTGTTTGTCACCATGATCATACTAAATCTGCAAATCACCAACTTTTCACACGAAAATAATCATGGACACATGGAGTTGCATTCAAAGTGCTTTATATGCACGTATATCTCTATGAGTGAACATGTGTAAGGTATGATTTCATTTAAGTATAAATTTAACACATTTTTCATATTTAAACATTGAATCTGAATAACACACTTATTATCCGTAAATACACATCGTAGATAAATGTTTTAATGCAACAAATACTGAATGTTTAATTTAATTTATAACAAGATTCATACGTGTTCACATATATACAATCAACATTTAATTTCTTTATGAACTCTGTTATCTTTTTCAACAAATGTCACATAGTAATTTGAGGAAATCTGTAAATAAAATACGTTAGTTTCATAGATACAAGTAACTATTCTGCAGAGTTTTTTATACGCATTAATCCACCGCTAAGTTAAAAAAAATTGCGTACGGTTGTTTTTTACTAATAACTTTCTAGTCAAGATTCGTCGCGGGACAAACACACAATTTCTCGAACACGCGCGAATTTTTGTCGCGAGATTTAGCGATAATTCGTGACATCGCGAGCGAGCGCTTCGCGATTAAATTGGTTCGTCGCATATCGTGAACGTTGCGGGTTTTCGCGTGGCGTGTACTGTACATGTAAATGGAAAAAGCGCAAATGCTACTTTGATAATACCGATAATAGCGTGAAATTACCAACACCGTGAAAACATTAAGATAAACCGGAAGTCTTGCTTTCCCCACAATAACCCCGTGAGAGTTATCATACTAGTGGCGGTGAAAAACATAACATTGCGCCGATGCATAATAACAATTAGCGCATGAGTATTTTACATACGTGGTGAATTTCTTAAAAATACAGTTTAGCACAGCATTACTCGCCATGACTTTAATAATTATAGATTGCAGTAATGTTCGGACTGCTGTTATTATTACAGACTTTACTAGTAAACAAGAGTGTATATATACAATTACCGCTCAAATATTTTCAAATAATAGATCTCAATGTTTCGTTGTATATAATACACATTTTAATAAGCACCACTCAAACACAATGCGCTTGTACTCTATACTGAATATTTGTTTTTTTACGTTTCGATAGTAAGCGTGAAATATTTATTTTATTCGATACGTGACTGTTTTACAGTAATGAAAAGATTGTTCAGTCTTGCACGAGGATCTCAAACATTAAATTATGTTGTGTAGAGCTCATTCTTCCAGGCGTTTTCACGCAATACATACCGGTTTTTAATTTAAGTTCATTTAAGTCGTCTTTTATTGGTTAGACTGGACACTTTTACCATGTTCTGTTTACATTGGCTTTAAATCGATCGTCTGGTATTGCAATTATGAGTTTGTTGTGTTTTGAAAAACACAAGTAGAACAGGAGAAAAGACTGAGGTTACGCCATAGGTAGACTGCAATTACAAGTCTCGGCAATAGTAATTACGAACGAAATATGCAAGAAATATAATAGCAACTGGTATGGCTGAAAAACGAAACATACATGCATGTTTGGTTTACTGTCACACAATTCTTTGCTTATGTATTGTACCTTAAGGCTGAATATAACGGATTATAAACTTAATTGTTAATTACGGTCCCATTTGTCATACATGTTCTTTATGATGTGTGTTGGAATTGTGCTTTCGTTTATAAATCAATGTTCAAATGATCAAAACTTGTTGGTCCATGTAATTCTCTGAATTTCTCGTAAATGTGTAAACCTTTGTGTTGCTTTAAACCTATAAACACTTATTTTACTATATATATAAATTGATAATGAATTATATTTGTAATCGCCTAGCTATTTATCATTTTATATATTCAGTGTTTGTTTACTGACTGTACGTCTAGTTGCGACTGTACGCGCAATCATTAGTTGCGCGACTGAAATTAAATGGTATTATGCCACTAGTGCACAATTACGTTGAAGATGCTGACCCGATATTTTTAAGCGTTATTATACCACTGATCGATACCACAAGTTAACCCAGCCAACTTTCTGGAATATCCTGTCCCTGACTGATAACACGTTTTAGCTCCAACCTCATTAACGAATAGCATGCTACTGTGTCATGTGCAAGGATTGTTTCGACCCGCCCACTTATCGGAACTACTTTTTGTAGGAGTGGAATGTCACTTACTAAGAATATATCTATACAATTACAAAATTGTAATTCACAAACATAACATTTACTGGAACAAAACCTGTAAACATTATTCTATTAACAATACTTATGTTATTATGTCAAATAAGCATTATGCAAAAACATGCAATGACCAGCATAGAAAACCAGTCAATAAAATGGCTGTGGACCTAAAAATATGAAAGAAAATCTGCCACCTTTTGAAAATAACTCACAATAACATAAGCAAAACTGCATTTGTAAACAAATGACATTATTAATTATATAAATATTTAAACATAAGCCCCTATGGCTCTAAAATAGGCAAAAATTGGTAATGCCACCTTGAGTGCACAAATACAAGTCAAAGTATAATCCTTTGCCTTCTTGAGTGTCCTACTCACCGATTACTTATACTGCCAGGAAGGCCGTGATACCCGTTGAGTCCCACCAATATTATGCGGTTTAAATACGAGCCCACATAGCAAACACGATACGCTACATCTCCTGCAGACTGCTATTACGTTCTCCACCCAGTTTGAAATAATACTTGGGGGACAGTTTTCCAGAGCAATCGTCGACGTCTTAACTTTGAACGCATGTATGCACTGAGTTTATTAACGACTTACTTGATAATACATCCACTGGTTGTTTTACTTTTAAATTTGTTTCGTTGCCGAATATTCACATTACACACATACTGCAAACCGTTGAAAAGTTATTGTTATGTCCACTGCAGTTTTTATCTTGTGTGGGTGTTACTATATAAATGTATTTATATGATGTTAAATGTTCCAATAAGTAGCAATATCTCGCTTCGATTTTTTGTTCATTGGTTAAATGTGTTTTTAAATGTTTAATTGTTGGTGGTTTTATCAAGAACTATTTTTATGCGTAACTATGCACGACGCTAGTAGACGCCATCAGGCTGTCTCCTTTGCATATTGTGTTGTACTGTAAATTGCTAAATGTTTGCGATTTAATTCGTTTATTTTAGTTTATTAATTATAAAAACACTATTTGCAAATCGCGGCATAATAAATAAAATATATGGTAGGTGACGTTTGATATCATGTGATATCAGACTCGTCTGATATCACATTATATCAAAAGTCACCAACCATATATTCTCTATATGTGCGCTTAGTTGCGATTGGTGATCGACACATATTTATGAAATGATCGATCTTCCTTGATAATAAGTATGCAATTTTGCGTAAATATTATTTAGTTTACATGTAAATGTTTTATGTATGCGTAATGAAATAGAATTTCATTTGTCATTTCATGGAAACATATTTATTTTACACACATTTTGCGTTTTATTATTCGCGCGTGTTGGTCCTTACGACCAAACATATGTACGTCCGTTAGTATGTACGTCCGTACGTTCGTTCGTATTTAGATATGTACGTACGTTCGTCTGAACGTCCTTACATATGAAGTTAACGCTCAAAAAGTGTAAATGCCTGAAGTATTATCATTTAACATCCGTATTCTATTTGCCATTACCAGACGATGTGTAGCGTACATGATTGATGCTTGTCTGTCAAAGGTCAATTTTAAAATTCTAGTGAAAATGTCAATAGTTTTCAGGAGCATACATTTTGGATTGTAAATGACTCGTCAAAAGTAACAATCCTCATGTGTTGGTATGCTGCTCACAACAACCAGACATGCAGCATTAATTTCAATTTCAAAAGTAAAATATTAAACTGTCCGTTCATAGTTCCTTACCACGTCATAATCTCAAAATCCTGTAAGGATTTTCAAAACAAAAACGTAAGATTATTATTTGTCATGAACATATGACGTGTCGCATAAAAGACCCATGGTTTTCGGTCGAAGTTCAATATCACAGTTAGAGGTCAAAAGTCAAATATTTTTCCTGTTCATAGTATTTTCAGGCATGAGGGATTTTCAAATAACTTGGAATAAATAAGTACCATCTTAAGACGGTAATTCGCGCGCAAGAACCTTGCATTGAGTTTAAATGCCAAGGTCACAACTAGGTCACACATGTATGTACTTGTATTAAGTATTTAATACTGAATGGTTAAATTCACTCGATAGTAAAATATGTCTGTAGAATGCAGCATATTATAAACAAAAACTCGTTTCAATACCTTACTGTAAAATTTTTATCTCAACGAATCATATAATACCTCTTATATACACATGTATACCCATGGTAACTGTTATGACGTTTTTGTATTCTCTCACGAAACGTATGGCTGTTGTTGCTAAGTTGATCCAACAGGAATGCCGGATTGTTGGCCTGGACATACGAAGTTGACGAAACTTGTTTTCATCCCTGCAATATGGTCTCGGTGTTTAATCTCTTTAAGCATGTTAACAGGTGTATATTAAACTGACGTTAAATGCTCAAACTAAACGAAATGCGATTGAAACGTTTTTAATATCAAGCTAGAAGAAAGAACACTTTACAGCGGATGTTTTTTTCCGATCTGAAATAAATATGCCACAGTCGACTGATAAATAGCGCGTACAAGTTATTATTTACTAAAACAACCTTTAAACTACCTGGTCTAATTTTGTTAACAGTGATGATAATGCTGATGATGATAAATGCCAGTACTGGCACACCAGTGGCTAAGCCTATGCAGACTTTATCGCAGGTGAAAAACAGATGAACACACATTTTTATAAATATTTAGTATGTGCATTGGTCATTTGTTAGCAAAAACATACCCATCTCGATATTGAATACTTTAATAAACGCAACTATTTAACACAAGCATGTTAATACAATGATTGTTATGTTCCATTTAAGTACAAAACGAAAACAGAAGGATTTTCAGGTCGCGGTTATGCTTTAATAGCATTTTATTGTTCATGCCGGTTGATTATGTAATTTCTTACATCGCAATGTTTATAACGCTTTTCATATGTCGTGTTTATTAAACAACAGACTGAAGTAAATATAGTAATTGATATAAGAACAATACAAATAACGGCAAAAATCCATAACAAATTGTGCAATTTGAGTATATCTGTCATTTCATTTGATGGACTGGTAAATTCTGAAACGTCATTAAACCCATGAGTTGATCATAGGAACTTACGTTCTAAATGTACTCGTATGTGTTATAAAGATAAATATTTGATTATTTATTTATTTATTTATTTATTAGTTCGTGTGTTTATTTATTCAGAAGTTTGTGTGGACAATAAGGGGCATGAACTCTTATAACAATGCAGTTATTTATTCTGACAAGAGTTATTTCTCTTGACGTTTGTGCGAGAAAACCAACAAAAAAATATTAGAATACAAAATATTACCAGTTTTCCCCTCTGTAGTGGTAAGGGGCAGTGGGGTTGAAGCTAAAATCATACACAATCATATCAATAAATACAACAAGAAATCAGATTACTTAAAGTCACAAAATAAAAATTACTGTTTGTCAACATAGCAATTCAAAATGTTTTGAAGTGCGTTTATGTGTAATTCTGTGAGAATACATAAGCATACATAGATAATCGCGGAACCGTGCCACCAAAAGCAGTATTTAAAGCAATCTTAGAGTATAAAAGTATAAATAAAAGTTCGGGTTAAACGAAATGCAATCTTAATCCTAACGTACGCCACATCTGCTGACGCGGTAGTAAGCAGACAGTAAAGGTGTCTTAAACTCAATACGATTTTAAGATTTCATTTGTTGTGATATATGTACACTTATGTGCATTGTAATTTATGAAATAATTTAACTCTGATTTGCATATTTATTGATATATTTTCGAAATCTGTATTCACGTAATTATGTTACTTTTGCTTTTTAAAGTATCTTAATTATATACTATTATAGAGGTTATCTTATTTTGAAATTTAACATAAAATGAACTGTCGATAGACTGTGCGGAAATCAGGTTTATATGTCAACTTAGACGTTAACTTAATGTAAAATTATACGAGGAGTATGTTGCATACAACACCCGATATTATCAAGCATACATGGGTGTCGTCCAAGTAAATAGTCCGAAAACATTTATACCGAAAACGACCCTGTACATCATGAAAGCGTTGGATTTCTTGTATCACAGTACAGATGTTAACATGTTGTAAATGTAATATGGATACGTATGTGTTAGCCATCACATAGCTATGTATGCAATTTCTAACACAAGGTACACAGTATAATCGTTACTTTTTTTTCTTTTATATATTACAATTAAAAATATTAATAACATAATATATGTCACTAAATATGTTTCAGTTGATTCGGCTATCAACCTAAAGGCCAATGAGGACGTATACACTGGAATGCTCAACATCATCTTCGTTTACCACTGTTTACTGGGGTATGACAGAAAAACGTGTCTCTGAAAAAATAGTTCTTGCGCAACAGTATGCCGATGGAAAATGTTATCAGAGTACAAAATATATGGACTGCTTTTGCAATTCTATGACATTGTTTATATGTGTATTAAATGCAGTAACGTTATCAAATGATAGGCAAACTTGGCGGTGTTCGGCAGGAGTTGATGGTGTGGCGGCGTATAGCAACAACTACACAATCAGACTGATATGTACGTAATAACATTAATTATACCAATAATATTGGATATTTGCATCAATTTTGTTATTTAATCCATAATAATAGTAATAATAATAATAATAATAATAATAATAATACACTTTTTATGTAACGAAGATAAACGTTTACAGAAATATATCAAATATAATTTACAGAACATGCACATTAAATGATACATTTCTTATTTACTACAAGGTCTTCAAACATATATGATCAAAATCGATATCAACGAAACAATTAAGATTATAACAATATTACAGGTAATCAAAATAAACGTATCGAATTTTGTTGAAATATAAAAAAGTCATACACACAAGCACTCACTTACATGCTGTCATTCATAAACACACTTCAAAGAAACATACAACATATCTATATCCATATCCATATTGCATTGAAACATTATAAAAGTGACAGATATAAAGCGTAAATCATGAAAACAAATTTTAATCCTGAAAACAAAATTCAATAATTAACTAGCTGTAGTTTAATTAATCAAGAGCGGTAAAAACAGATCAGAACGTAGCATTTTATTTTGATTTAAGCATATACAGCTTATCATGAAAGTGAATATACATTTGACAAATAGTGCATGCGTTTGAGTATAACACATAGTGCTAAAACATTAATTAACAATTAAAATAAATGTAGTGATAGTTTATTAATATAAAATGCGAAAAGTATTGGTAAATATGTGTGAGAATAATGTATTATTTTGTATTTATAACACTTGAACGTTGATAAAATTGTTCCTTATCTCAAAAGCCTGAATAATGTATTTAGATAGACGATGATGCATTGTTTTTTTCTTTACATTTAACAATTGTACACATTTTAACATGCTCGGTGTTCGCGTATTCCATGTTAATGTCACATCTAAACACAAAATGAAACTCGTCCTCGATTTCGTTGAGATTGCAATTGAATTTGCTCTGCCTTTTTTCCCTAGAAAAGGGGCGATGTCGTCCTTGTTCAATAGAAAGTTTATGAGAGGACAGTCTTATTTTGGCAAGAGTCTGAATGTGTTTACCGTTATCCATTGTGATTGAATAGTCCGACGTTTCAAAGTTCGGTGTTAAAGCATTAACTAGTTGAAGTGCAATAGACTGTCCTACAGCGCTTCTCCATTGAGAAATATAGATGTCTTTAAGACGTATTCTAAATTCTGCTCAAAATAGTTTAACGTTAATAACGGAGTCTCAGAATAACCATACGTCATTACAACCAGTTTGTTGTAATAATTGCCTGACGTTTGACAACCAATTGCTCCGCGATTCACACTCGTTCAACAATATTATATATGTAGCATATCTTATTTTTCATAATTTTCAGTTTTTTGTATAACATTGGGTTGTTTCACTCCAAAGGTTATACCTTGAGATTTTTGTGGTGAATCTATGTCAATTTATACCCTTTTCCCTCTAAGATAAGGTTATATTATATTTTTGTATTACTGATTTTGACAAACTATGAAATTAAGGTAAAAATAATACAATAATTGGTGTTTGGCGTATTTTTATTGAAACGAAATCTGTTGTTTTTTTTACCATATGCTTAGCCAAATGTAATGTCACAAGTATTGTTGGTCAACTTTACTACTTATGTCTGTTATACGTTTTCATAAGATACATCTTTAACGTATAAATTAATTCTGTAAAGTCATTTTTGTAAGTGTACCCCACCAAATTTTAGGTTGAAGTTGAACAATGAGGGGTTATAACAAAAATTGCACTTTTGTCAAAACGTGTGGTTAGATTTTGTTTTTATTTCATTGTTTAGTCTCATCATAGATTTAATGATCAAAGATAATAAGAAAGTCAATGTCAAACAAAAGTCCCATTAGGGGCTTTCTACCTTAATTAGCGGCGTTAGTTTTACAATGGACCTCAATTCATCAGATGCACATTTGACTACATAGACAATTGAGAGACAAACACTAACCGAATTACACACTGGAGATACACATTTTAAAATCTGATTTTATTTCGACGCAATATTTAGTTTAACAACGCATTTTGAAGATTATAAATTGCCAAGCAAAGTATCTGTTTAAGTTTTACATGTAGTTATAATGTTGACACAAATATTATGGTAAAACACGGAATCTAGGATTCAATTAAATGCAGTTTTACGAATATTTTCGTTTAATGTTCGACGTTATGAAAAGAGCATATTATTATGTATAACACGTCGTGTTTGCTGGTTCTGGCTTCTTAACCAGAATTTAAATTTAGTGATTTTTATTTTCTTCACATAAGAACACTGAACGAGTTATTAGCGCAACTATAATATTTTACCAATAAAACATAAAACAAGTTTATAACAACTTTATTTAAGGTACATATGATATGGAATACCTCCGAGATTGTCTATGATAACGCGTTGGTGTTTTCATTTTCAGTTATTTTATGGTCATTAAGGTTACTTCTTACAATTTGATTTTATTTACTGGTTCTAATATACAATGTAAATATTAATGTATTTTCAACATATTTGCAAAACTGTCTGCAAAACAACGTCCAGGGTCTGAACCGCCTATTGTACTAAGTTATTTGGACGAGTCGATAAGATCCATCGGAAGCTATGATATTGAACAGTGCACTAGTAAAAACGAATGTTATAACAGTCATGTTATCTTTGATTTCTAATATTCTAAACTGTACACAGATTTTCGATTAGACACTATCTCAATAAACCTTTCAAATATTATGTTAAATTTAAACTTGTTTTGCTATAAACATTTAAATAGAGTGAGTTGTGCCCAATATTACGCAATAGCGAACAATTGCTGTGCCTTCAGTGCTTTGAATTTTATATCAGTTTGTAATTTTGCAAGATGAAAGCTTGCTGGCAATTTTAAGCCTGTAATATTAAAATGCGTACATGCGTAATATGTATTGAAAATATGTTTTTATATGTCAGTCCATGCTATATTGTGTATATAATAGTTCTTGATGCATGATCCGATTAAAAAATCTGATATCAAACGATCCAAGCTTTTTCCAAAATAGTGAGAATAAAGCAATCTCGTAATTAGGATTTTATCATATTTCATTGAATGTGAGATTTCATCTTCTCTCATTAGGCCTGCCCATGACTAATATTGTACATTGTTAGGTTTATAATTTGATTTGTTTATTAAATTATTATTTAAATTTGCCATAAGTTTCGGTCACAGACCACTGCGGTGACCGCAGATCAATCGCACGTTTTTAGACAAACGCATGCGTTCTGAAAACTCATTTGGAATGTGCACATGAATCGTGCGGAAATCGTACGGGCACAGTGCGATCACCGCACGTCTGCCGTGCGTTTTCAATGTTATATATTTAGTCTTTGAATCTTACGATAGCCATGCCCCGCCGTATTATTGTCAATTAATTTTATTTAATTTGCTGACATCGCATAGTCTTCTCAAGTTGCTCGCATGTATTTCGAAAGCAACGCAAATATAAACACTATTTTGTAATGCTATTTCAAGTGTTGGTGCCAATATCGAATGTTATTTGACACGTAGGCTTTTATCATGAAGACAATATAGTAAACTCTTTAAATTTGCAAATTGTTATAAAATTGACATTTAAGTAGCACACGTGAAATAAAGGGATATTATTTTAAATGACAACATCCTGACAAAAGCATGAAACTAATTTCATTTATTTATACGAAGCTATATTTATACGAAGCTAATGGCGCTGCGAGGTCACTATGTGATACATCCAATTGTGACCGTATGGTGTCAGATTCATTCTAATGGCGCCGGTACGTTTATCGCAAGCAAGCAATGCAAACAAACGCCATAGTGCTTCCGCAAGTGCATCATGCGTTCTTGCGACTGGTAAATTCTAAGTAAAAACCGTATGATGCTCACTAGTTGACCACACAATGACCGCACGGTGCCTGCACAATGTATAATTGACGACCGTGCGCCGCGTTCTATTCGTATTGTCTGCTGCGGTCGTTGCAGCGACGTTGCATTTTTGAAAAAACGCACGCACACCGAGTGTGCCCAAGTCATATGTTTTACATAAACACTTCTGAACATATTGAAGCATCTTTTAGTAAACTGTTCATACGTTGTTATCAATTTCAATAAATCAACCCTAACTGCAAGTCGTCATGTCTTGATTTTACACAGATTAATTGTTAACTTTACAAGTGTTTCACATATAACATATATAACTACAACTTTACAAGCAGTTTGGAAACCATTAATAAATAGTTTACTTTGTTTTCCCTTTATTGCAGACATTTGACCATTTGACATTTTGACTTTACCACTTAGACAGAAAAACATTAGCCACACACTTTATTTTAAAAGGGGTCATCGCTTTACAACGGACGGTTTCAATTGTTTTAAACCTGCCTAAATGCGCACTGTATATCATACGTCTAAAAGTTATTACTAGTATGCAAATAAAAAATATCTCATAGTAATGTAAATTAAATCAATATTGAATAATAAATAAATGAAATAAAGTACCTATCCAGAAATTACATCTAAATTACACAATTGTATGACACCTTAATACACCATAAATAATGCCCTAACATCATACAAATTTTCTGCATTCTATACCCAGAGGGTGACGTCACACGCCAAACATCCGTACTTAACCGCATTATTTCGCCCCAATCGGCGAAATGTGCTTACGCATGAACTAATCCCGCGTATGAAAGTTGTGTCATGTAATGACTTTATTGGTACCATTAATCAGTGTAATATTGAGTTAAAACTGATAGTAGTAATACTTATGTTAATTAACATAGCATTATTTTGTATTTTACGCCGTTTAGCGTGTTTATTTTGAAAAAGCTACTTTTACTTTCGTTTTGTGTCAAAATTCAAGGTTAGATGCCAGTAAATCCAATTTCCATAGAATCCCATTATAAAACGGAGAACTATCAGATTTTAGATTGTGCAAGCTTGGTGTCTGTTTAAAGATGAATCTTTACTCTTCCGAAAATTGCAATAAAAATATATGGCATTTTACTTCTAAGAAAATGCGTCTGACCTGAATGCAGACACCGAGAGAAACTAGGGTTTCGGCACTAATATTTCGACAAAAGCCCCATGCCACAGTAAACACACCCCAAAAGCTCATCTTTCAAGTTAGCCCCCAAAGAAATGCACAAAAAGTTTCAAACACACAGAGGATATTATAAATAACAAGAAAGGCATGACTGACATTGCTAAATGTTTTTCATAGCAGAAGAAAAAATGAACTCCAGTAAAAGGCAATATTTCGAATGCAAAACTGAGAAAAAAACACATTGATTTACTGGTATCTAACCTCGATGAGATGTTAAATCAACCATTGCGAGCTTTGCTGGAAAGTAGCGCATAACCATAATGCTTAGAGCGTGAGTACACAGGTCTGTCAGATCGGTGTAGACACAACGATTTATCTGACCCACCCACCCCCCAATTTATATAATAAATAATATATCTTATCATTTAAGCTCATGTGCTTTTTAAACTATCATAGACCATCTTACTCTGTTTTATTTTTGTGCAACTGATTGAAGTATGTTGTGGTCTACATTCGAAATTCCGTGATAACAATATGAAGACTCACTTACATATCCTTCACCATAAATGAATGAAACATGAAAACTGTGTGATTGTCGTCCTTATGAACAATCTGCGACATAACGCGAAGTTTACAAACAAACTGATGAGAATGAGTATGATATTCAATTAATGGATTCCAACTTAATCTGCTCTTTCTTATAATTTTTCCCGATTCCGATTATACTTCTTTTTTTTCATTTCAATTGATAAATAGTATCAATATATTTCGTGTATTTCCTAGTCTGATACAGCGATACTATTTAGTGTTTTGTAGTGTAGTAGTACTGTATGCCTATGCAGGGTTTCAGTTATTAAATATGTTGCGGGGTCTACTACAAACAATACACGAATGCATTTATATACATTTATATTTTTTAATCAACCTTAATATTATTTAAAGAAAAGCAACTTAAATTATGCTGGGGTTGGAACCTACTCGGAACAGATACAACGTATGTTAAAAGATACATGTGTTATCAAATTATGAGCAAAAGCTTTGAAGTTTGACTATTTCAATTGTTTTTCATTCGCAAACGACAAATTGTTATCAGCAAATGTCAGCTTTATGAGTGCTATTGCAAATGTTAAGTACATTTTGGAATGTGTGACAACAACTCGAAATTGTTAATTTGCAAATATGTGAATATGCCACTTTAATAGATATCCATATTTTGAGTCATATTTATGAATGCGATCAATATACACATACTTTCTAAGGTTATTAAAAAAAAACTGGCTGTTAATTTCTTTGTACCAATAACGTTTAAATCCATGTCTATCAATTCCTTTATAGATGATTAATTAAATTTGGCGACATTTTTTTTTATAATTATAAATATTCGATTTAAAACTATTACTGAACTCTTTACTTTTGTATTGAATATCGCGGTGTCTGTATATGCCATAATAATTTGGATTTATATATAAATGTAGGAATATATGTGTGAAATAAGAATACATGTCGTGAAATAAAGATTCATTTAAGAATTCATTTTAACACATTGTTCGATCCTAAGTCTGATAAAAAAAATCAAAACTAATGTTCGCAAATCTACCTATAAGTTTGTTATAGTAACATAGTATTATACAATACAATAATAAAAAATGAATACATAAGGGCATTTGGCCATACGTAGTTTATCTGTGAATTGCTTCATTTCCAGTTCCTCCTACTTCGTTGACCATTGATCCACAAACATCAGTTGCTTACCCTGTGTTCAATGTCACATCGACGTTCACGTGCTTCACATCAACCAGCCGTCCTCAGGCTATTATTCACTGGTTTAATGATGGTGTGAACATCACTGACCTGGCTGAATATTCCTACATTGATGACGTCGCAATAAGTAGATTGCTATACACATCGAACACGTACGCTTTCAGTGGAGGAAATTTGTCTTGTATTGCAAGTTATGAGTTCAAAGCCATGAACACGGTTCTAACAACCAATAAGAGCATCAAAGTACAATGTACGTTTTTCTATTTTATTTTCGTTTGATTTCCATTTTTGTTTGTTTATTAAGATATAATACCACGGTAAAACGAAAATTGGAGGTAAGTGTGTACACTAATGTATCATCATACTTTTTTGTCATTCATGTAAATGGTGATTTTGTACAAGTATCGCTATTATTTTCAGCCTAATTGTGTTAATCAGATGCGAATAAAGTATTTTAGTAACAGTTGTCATGTCTAATTTTCAGTCCCCGTTACAAAACCGATAGTGACTGTCAACAACACAAGTATATCTAGCACGTTCAATATACGAGAAGGCAGACTGGTACATTTGAATTGTTCCTCCTCCGGATATCCACCTCCCTCTAATCACTGGACCTACCCAGGAGGACAGTCCGTCGGTGCCCTGCTGTCGTTAAAATTCACTCGCAATAACGGAAGCATTTCGTGCAGGGTATTTCACTTTATGTATTCATTGAATGGAACCAACAGTACACAGTCTACAGAGAAGTTCATCGCACTCGATGTAAACGCACTTTGTAAGTTGTTTTCAATGTCATGTTAATGAAAACATTTATTAACTATTGGTGCGTTTGACGTCAGGCGAACAGGACTGGTGAAAGGTACTACTATACTGTTTAATATTATAAGGGTTCCCAACCGGTAATTTATATGTTTTATATTCGCTGCCATTTAGATATGGACATTACTTTGATTGTTTACTTATTAATACATATTATTGAATAATATAATGTGGTGTCTGCAATTACAGATCCACCATCCATTAAACGCTTATTTAATAAGGACATCGGCTTAACACTATTTGATAGCAATATCAGAGTAGTGAGAGGTGACAACATCAGCATCGAATGTGAGAGTGACGCCAATCCGCCGGCTATGATATTTTGGAAGGGACAACAGGTCAATTCCTCTACATTGACCATTACACCTATACATGACACGGAGTGGACATGCAAAGCTACAAACACTATGACTGAAGTTGACGGAACGACATCAACGGAAACTGTAACAAGGAACTTGTCCGCTACAGTATTATGTAAGCGCAATACGCATATTTTAAGAAAAACAAAGTTAACAGTTCTTTTATTTATATCAACTAGATGTGTTACTGGTATGTTTCAAAATATAATCGTGTGATTTCGTACAGAAGCAAGTATCACCATCCTATCAACGGCCTCAATGCACGTTTACAATTGCAAAATATGGATGTTGCATGGCTGGTTTGATAAGTAATCAATCAATAACACATTTTAGTCCTAGCAAAATGGTGTGATTTTACACCAGAGTATGTGTCTTAGTGGCATACATTACGTGAGCTCTCGCCTATAATTTAAGCTTAAATATTTACGATGGATTGTGTAAAATCCTAAGTCCACCAGTCGCATTCTGGCCTGTACAGGACCACAAACATGAGATAACGCGAAGTGCATTTTAAATCTTCTGATATTTTTCAAATTGTCGTTAGAGTTTCTAAGCTTCTTTTTTAGTATGTAATATCTTATAAGAAATGAAAATACTGCTTTATTGTAGACGGTCCTGTTGTTCCTACGATCACGTATAGCATTCTACCGCACACTGACAAAAGTTGGATTGCAACAAACGAAACCATACGAGTTATAGAAGGAAGTACTGTTCGGTTGATGTGTTCAGTAGACAGTGTGCCAACTTCAATATATTCATGGGGCTCCGGACACGACGGGAACATTCGAAACATTTCTAATATCTCGCGCACAACGGACACGAACTATACATGCACGGTACAAAATATCATGAACACCACATTTAAAGGAAACGTTAATGGAAACAACCATTCATATGTAAACCTGAACTTACTGTGTAAGTATTATAGCCGACTATTTTGTTCACCATTCAATATTAAGGCATTACAAATGTAGTTGATTTTTATCAATTTATTAGCCAATATTTATTACCTTTCAGATGGTCCTGAGAATATAGAAGCAAGATTCAACACCATCAAACAGATAGACCAACTTCTTAAAGTTGTCAAAGGCTGGTCGTTCACAATAGCATGTTTTGTTAGCAGTAATCCAGCTCCTAGTTTTTCTTGGTATGTCACTGCAGCTCAACGAGGAAATGTCCTGTCTATTACCAATGCGAGCACTGACATGGACGGGAATTTAACATGCAAAGCAGTTAACACCATGATAGATAGCCCGGGATATAGCGTAAACGAGACAGCGCACCTAACAATTACCCTTGATATACTATGTAAGTAATGTTAGCCAAAATGGACCTTATTTGTACATGTACACGGATTGCTATGTAAGTAATGTTAGCCAATATTGACTTTGTTTGTACAGAGATTCGTTTATTTTAATATCACACTTGTTCTAGATTTTGAATATGAATGCCCATTATTGATTTCCTTCTTGCGATGGTATTACATTCCAAAATGCATAACATAAAAATGGTTTTCATAAATAACTGCATGTATACCTACACATAAATTGCATAGTTTTAAAAATGTATGATATGATTAATTGATGCTACAGACCCACCAGCTATTCAAGGTTTGCAGAACCAAAGCGCTCTACTCAACACGTCTCTAACGGTTACATGCACCTTAACAAATGTTGGTAATCCACTAGACTCAACCTTTACATGGATAAGGAAAGACACGAGTACAGTGGTGGGTACAGGGCAAACACTAACAATAAGCAACACTGGATTGACCGATGACGGGGAATACCAATGTAATGCATCAAACATAATGCAGCCTATTGGAAATGAGGTTGTGTACGGATTTAGTCAATCGACATTCTTTATAAATGTTGAATGTAAGATAAATAATTACTACGTTTTAATTTAACTAATGTTTTCATTTTAATTTGAAAATTATATGGAAATAACATTCATTCTGTTGGCATCACACATATAAAATTGTTTAATTATCAAGACAAATACGTATCTGAGTTAACACAATTCCGGCGTTTGTAGAAGTGGTGAGAAAAACGTTCGAAAAAGTGTGTTCAATGTTTCTATAGCAAATATCTGGCACGGTACGATATTTTTGTATTATTATGTTTATTCGACACTGTGTGTTTTGCTTTTTGTCCCAGCCTTCTTAACTTTTGGAAAATTAATGTATAATTTACCAAAGCGTTATTAACCACAATAAACTGTAATTATTTATCCATTATTTCTACCACATGTTCTTAAATAGTTCTTGCTGTGTATCATACAATAGCCACTTTATTCAAAAAGTTTGTAGTGTTATATTGGTGTTCAAACATATATTTCACAAGCAAGTTTTCTTCCAGACGGGGCATATATACGGGCATTCAAAGCAAATAATCAAGCATTAACATCACTGTTGACCAAGGCGAAACATTAGAACTGGTATGTGATGCCGATGGTGACCCTCAACCTACTGTTCGTATCGCCAATGCAACTCGTGGAAATGAAACAATCCTTGGTGAGACTAAAGCACATAAAGCCAAAGCTCACATACATCGAGCAAGATGTGAATATGATGCTGGAAGCTATAAATGCCTCGCCAACAACCGTTTTAACCAAGGACAACACAAACAGTCACTGGCTCTATTCGTTAACTGTAAGTAATGAGGTGCATATGTATATCAAACCGTACTTAGTAACGAGTACATATATTCCCTATACATATGTCAAAGCGCATACAATACAACTGTGTTCTTGCACAGGTGCACCAAGAGCGTCGCCCTTTTCACCTCCTATAACAGACCAGTACAGAGCTCCTAACGACTCGGCTCTGTTTACCTTCACAATCATGGCCTATCCTGAGCCAAAATCTTCAGACTTCAGTTGGTACAAACGTGTAGATGATGGATGGACAGATGTGTCCATTGACTCCAACAACTTTCTGATTAATACCTCGGATGACAATATGCAGACTCAAATGGTGATTTTCCGTGTGCAGTTTGGAGATTATGGAGACTACATGTTGAACGTTTCCAACACATTGGGTTCAGTAGCGCAAGTGTTGACCTTACACGCACAGTGTATGTATCTATAACAACGTTGAGTTTGTTCGTTTTTTAATTATGTTCTAACACAACACATAGTAACACTTAACTAGAGCTATGTATTGATGAAGTTAGTAGATTCGCAGTAATAATCGCGTATGTATATACATAGGTTTTATTATTTATTTGAGTACAATTATTTTAGCCAAACCATATGTTCCGAAGGACTTGCTTATTGACCGAGTAGGAAAAACGGACATTGTTATTACATGGGTTCCTGGTTTTAATGGCGGTTTGGATCAGAACTTCACTATTCAATACAAAAAAGTCGATATTGAAATCTGGACAGATATATGCGTAGCAGGTTCTGTTATAAGCTATACCTGTGCTATTGAAGGATTAAAACCTGGCACGACTTACACAATCAAAATGCTGGCAGAAAACAAAATAGGCAAATCAGAGTGGACTAAGGAAATAAGGGAAACAATCCTAGTTGACATAGGTACAGTGTTTACTCACTACAGTATTAAATATAACTGATAAAACCCGATATTAGCAAAGATAAGTAAAACCAATTAAATGGTTCCATTGTCATATAATGTATATATTGAATATTTGATTTCAGTTGAGACTAGCCCTGAAACGTCAGTTGTGGGTGGTGTAGTAGGTGGCGTCTTGGGGGTTGTTGTCATCGTGATTGCTGTGTCCAACCTGCTATGGAGACATATATCGCATGGTGAATACGTGTTGCATTGTATTGAGCTGTATAACCTTTGTATATACATGTGCATGCTCATTTCATATATTGGTTTGTGGTTTATTATGTAATAGATGACAGTTATTTGTGTAGCAGCAGAACGAGTTTAGGAGATCTAGTGTTTTGCAGTTTATTGAACAAGTGTATTTGTGGAATTCGTACTTGATCTCAAAACTGGCTGCTAATTAATTATCAAATAAAAATAACAACATCACGACCTGTAACATGCATAACATATTATAAAACAATTACTTAGACTGATACTTATTTATATCAATAATAACATAGTGACTTCAATTATTTTAGGGCGAAACGAATCCAACACATACCAAACGCATACCAACTCGACTGACCAGTACGAAGATCTTGTCAGAGAACCGTAAGTCAATGTATATACAAACATGTGCACGTTGATATATCATATAAATTATTTGACCAATTGCAAATATTATAACTTGTAAGTGTGTGATTTATCACTTTACTAAAATAAACCGTTGTCAACGGTAACTACAAAAACATAGGTAATTAATCATATCAGTGTGCTAGTCATACATTAACATCTAATAATGATATTAAAATGGGTGCATTTAGACGAAACAACGATGCCTCAAATACAGATGGAAGTTATGAAACATGTAGAATTGGTAAGGTTTCATATATCAGTTAATTATTAATATCAACCATATCAAACCCGGATATATAATAAAGATAATACATCTTATGATTCTGCTTTTATATTTGTTAGCAAGTGTCATCTTTAAGATTAAAAACAACACAACAAAACAATAAGTTGTTTCGCATCTACCTCGCCTCAGTTTTGATTAATTGTTCCCCTAACTGTCTGTGTTGCTTTACTTGACAATTACTTTTTCGTTTCATGTTCTACCAGATTCTGCAGATTCTCACCATGATAATAAGTATGAGACACTTGCAGAACTACAATTCCGTGAATACTCGAGTTTAACGCCTTACGAAACTCAAGGAGACATAACATCTTCCACAGATAATCAGCCTAGGATGCCAGCATTAAGACAAACTGTGTCGTCAACTGATGATCGGGACTACGTTTATATGACGTTGTCAACTCTTTAAGTGTGGCACAAATGATTTGCTGAAAATTAACTGTTACGTAATGAGACAGGGGATCTTTGTTTTGTTGGCAATAGCTTATTATCGGATTGAATTTGTAGAATTATGCATACCCGTATTGAATTGCCGTGATATATATGTAGAATTAGACAAGACATTATTGAATTGTTGGGCGTTATATGTAAAATCATGCATTACATTATTGTATTGTCGAATTATATATTATGCATACGTGAATTGATATATCGGCTGATATTTGAAGCATTATGTATACCATATGTTATACTTTAATTGAATTGTCGTGTGATATATAAAGTCCACATGCTTAATGCTTAAATATCGTTTACATTTATGTATATGAAACATGATGCATAACGTAATTGGAGCATTGGGTGATGCATGCAATATCATGCAATATCATACACAAGTACATTGAAATATTGAGTGATATATTAGGCATTTCGCATAACATAATTATATGTTTCGGATAATAAATGAAATATTATACATAATATACTTGCAGCGAATCATGATTTTTATTTTAATTGTATTATGTTAAAATCCTTGAATTGTATTGATTGTATTTTAAATTGCCGTATGTTGCTGAACCAGATAAAAATGTACGAATAACGTATTGAAGATTGGGCCGAATTAATTACACCATTCACATTTAATTTTATTTCAACTTCCAAAAGCTGATGGCTATGATACGAACATATGCTTACATAACGTATATACCTATATTTTAATAACAATCACATATACGCTAGGTTCTTATCAAATTCAGTAAACAATTGAACGTGTATCATTATATTCGTAAGACGTATTGTCACAACCTCATATGATTTCTGTTAACATCGACGTTCGATCCTAATTTAATAGAACATAGCTACAGTGGGGTTAGGGAATTTGTTCCGCACATCCCGTTTTCTGCGAGTTTTTAGAGGTTGTTTGGCGGTTTTAGGGACTATTAAGGATTATTAAAGATGCTCGAGTACTGCGAATGCGTAGGGGTGAAAAGGTGGGGCTAACGAAGGATGACTTAGTACTGCGCATGCGTACGGCTGAAAAGGCGGGGTCTATTGATTGGACAACGGTTGAATGGGCGTGGTTTATTTGTGTGCGCAATCGATAGCCAATGAAGTTTATTGCGTTGAACGATAACCCCGCCCACTAATCATGCCATTTCAATCATGTTACATTTATGTGACAATATGCTTAATAAAATATTATTGATATTTAAAATTTACATGAAATATGCTGCAATTGATTGGCCCAACTGTATTATAAAGCCAGTGATTAAATGTATACAAACAACATTGTTATTCCCAAGATTCCTGTTTATTCTTTTTTAATTTTAAGATAATATTTATTTTTGATGATATAAGTTTCGCTGACTGTTCAGCAATTATTTTTTTAATAATAATGAATATGCAAAAAATAATAAAAATCGCTTTAAACTTTAAGAATTAACACATTAATTAATGTATTTTAAGACAGAACTAACTGAATTAATTACAAATTAAATATTAAAAATCAATAAAATCTTATTAAATCATATTAAATATCATTAAGAGCATTACTAAATACACCCATGCACTTTACAGAATTAATTCACAAATATGTTCCACCTCATAAGTTGAATTTATATTCTATAAACATTAGTAATTAGATTATTATTTTAAAATATGAATTTTACAGCCACTATGTTTTAACAATGTTACTGTGTGCACAAATGTCGCCTGCAATTTACTTTCCCGAAACAACCTTTTTTGATTAATGCCGCTACTTTGAACGATGGTGCTCAATTCATACAGATACTAATACTTTTAAAAAAGGGATTATTGTTTTTTGTAGGAAAATGTGTATTTCCTCATTTTCTATCTACGCAATGTATTACTGTTTATGCTATTCAATGTCTACCCGTGATACCAGGACGAGCGCAGACAACTGCTTGAGCGATACTGTACATTTTGTGTCAGCTAGTTATAATATTAAAGTGTTAATACAATTATGCATATTATGCCTAATTCGAATGTCGATTCATTTGTGTCATCTATCAATCAGTAAATAATAAAATAAGGTTAGTTTAATATTTCAAACAGTAAAGTTGGTTTCGTGAAACCCGAGAAAACGTTCAAATTTGGAACAAACATCATCCCACTCAGTTGATGGCGACTTTCAAATAAGGAAATGTACAAGTAATTATGCTTTTCATGTACTTATTGTTCTTATATAATATATTTAATAGTCAAATAAAAATATCACAAAAAACTTCAGATCTCATTTCCTAAAGTTTAAATAAGTATTAACGAAATACATGTATGTGAATACAGAAATTAGATTTGGATCGTTTTAAATCGATTGCTGGTAAGAAAGAATTGTAAATGAAATTTTAAATTTGAAACAGTGTACACAAATCAATTTCTTGACCATTAGGTACAGCATATTTCAAATAGCTAGAATTTGATAATTCGAAAATACGCAACAACGCTGACCCGTTTTGAAACTTCATATGCCCGCAAATCCCCGTCTAATCGCCATATATTTAAAAAATACATGTTTATAATCACGCGTATATGAGAAACCATCAGCATTTTAAAATTCAGTGGTTGTGATACCGCATTTTAGCTTAATACGTAAAACCATAAATAGCGCAATTTACTACTGGATTGCGGGACTTCCTGTACAGTGTAAACTTCTCTTGTCGCACAATTTGTTTACTGCCAACGGTTCGAGTCTCGATGCCCGGACCTAATCAGACAGCCGCGGGAACCTCACGCGCTCCTACTGGATGTAGCCCGAAGCCTCCGTTTCCGAGAGAGTTAGCAATTGCGCACCGCTGCTTTACTACCCATGTATATTCCTATTGATATACAGGCAAAATGTCTCCTGGCGCATAATTTCTCAACGCCAAACGGTTTGAGCATCGATGCCCTGAATTAAACAGGCAGCCGCGGGAACCTAAAGTGCTCCTACCGGACGTGGTCCGACGCCTCTCGGCCGTATTGTTCCCGAGAAACGCATTAATAGAGTCTAAATACTCAAAACGTATCCTGGCCTACGTGTTGCGAAACACTACTTCCGGTTTGCATGCATTGGTATTAATATATTGTATGGATCGAAAACATTATCCTGACACTGACCTCGGTTAGCAGCAGTGCAGCGCTGTCTTACTTAGCGTGTATATTCATTCGTTTTAATATGTAGACAAACGCATCCTTGCGCACAATTTCACACGATTTGAGCATTATTTATGAAAATAGCATTATTAATTAAAATAATTGAGTCACAATAATTACAGTTTAGCTTAAATACACATGGTGATATAATGTACATACTTCCACGTTGTATCATATACCATATACAAGACGTGTGTGTATGATTATATTTTGAATCTAATAACGTTAAATAAGATTTCAGCTAAATAAATAAAATATCATAAACATACACGCTTTAATATGAAATGTGATGGTATGCCAATAATAATTGTACAACTACTACTGCTGCTGATGATGCTGCCACTACTACTCCTACTACAATTTCTACTATTACTAATACAACTACAACAACAACTACTACTACTTCTACCACTACTACTTCTACTACTACTACTATTACTGCTTTTATAGCCTGGTTCCGGGGTTGTGCTTAGATAGTACGCCTGGCACAAACCAATGAATGTCGGACGTGATGGTTTGTGTGCAGTAGTGCAATTTTGATAATAATGTGTCCATTCAGAAGCCACACGGCATGTGTTAAGCAAGTGTATGTTAGATTACAAAAAATAAAGTCATTTTATAGTGCGCGACATGTTTATACTAAAACAGTGGGGACCGCAAGTGGAATGTATTCCGGACATAACAGTCCAGATAGTATTTCGCTTCAATACTGTTTGTGTCTGTATTAAATAGACATTCACCAAATTGTGAAAACAATATTACCTAAAAAGCCTGAAACGTATTTACTTAATATACCATCTCAAATTTATTTCAGTATTCACATTTTGTGAGTGTTACATGCAATATCCTAACACACAAGTTCATGATATATTTATAAAGTCGATCCATACAACTGCATACATCTGCTTATGTCCTCTTTCATTTAATATCTTTACATACACATATTTCAATAAAGCCAAATTGGCAGACAAGAATCCCGGTTGAATAATCCTGTGTTTAGTTGCCACAAATTAAAGCAAATGCAGTTAAAATAGCATTATTTATGGAAATAGCATTGTTTATTAAAATAATTCAGTCTCAGTAAATACTATTTAGATTTAGTATGCATTGTGGTATAACCGATAAAATAATATACATTCTACTTAACTCTATTGGGAACACACATTTTTTACTAGTTACTATAAGAAATTATTCGAATGATATATTTTTGCATTTTTTTGTGCATTTTTTAAAGTGACATGTATTTTTAAGTAAAACAGATATGCATATCAATCAAGATATATTCAGTACCAATCCATTTTTTTACATGTGTAGATTTGCAGTAAACGATGACCCAATTTCACATTTGACAAAACTGGATTTACATTAATATAATAAACATCTTTGGTTTAAATATCTTTATAGCATGTCATATCACTACGCACTTCTTATTGAACTATATGTGTTGACCTTCGTTTACTAATGTTCAAGCAGATGATTGAGCATACTTCATTTTCAAGCAGAATGTACTGAACTAAACTATTGTACTTATGTTCAAGTAGATGATTGAGCATACTTCATTTTCAAGCAGATTGTACTGAACTAGACCCAAATATAAAAACTGTAATTGAGAAGTGTATCCTGAACATATTCCATGCTGACTTTGTTGTATTTGAATGCTCGTGAAATTTGACGTAGAGTAAAGCCAGATACAACACAAACCATGCTTGAACAGTATAATTGTACAATAATTAAAATTCTGTATATACTTGAAAAAAATGTATCAAAAGAAATAAATTAAGGTAACAATTATCCTTATATATTAAAAAAAGCTTTAGTATTGTAAAGCATTGGTATTGTCAATTAACTAGTTTCCGTTTTGTAACTAGAAATTACCAATGCTCCAGTACGACTACTAGTGCTCTATTACTGTTGCTGCTGCTGCTGCTACTACTACTAATACTACTACTACATCTACTACTGCTGCTACTACTACTACTACTATTACTACTACTACTACTACTACTACTACTACAACAACTACTTCTGCTACTGCTACTACTACTACCACTATTACTACTACTTCTACTACTACTAATGCTACTACTACTACTACTACTAAAACCACTACTACTACTATACTAATACTACTACTACTACTACTACCACCACTACTTCTACTACTATTATTACTACTGCCTCCAATACGACTGCTACTACTATTTCTACTACTACTACTACTACGCTGCTACCACGCTACTACTACGCGACTACTACTAATATAAAGGGGTGCTGCCCCTGATCATGTTTGATTCCCTTCTGCTGCCCCGCTGGGCTGGTCAACACATTAATGCTATATATATTTTGAAATTAAATATAATTTTTGCAAATATTCAATGGCAAATGAATATCCTATTGTTAACAATGTTAACTGCAAGCATTAGACTAATAAATACCCGAGTAGTGTGCATGGGAAGTGTGCAGTAGGTAGTGTGCATGGGAAGTGTTCAGTAGGTAGTGTGCATGGGAAGTGTTCAGTAGGTAGTGCGCATGGGAAGTGTTCAGTAGGTAGTGTGCATGGGAAGTGTTCAGTAGGTAGTGCGCATGGGAAGTGTCAAGTTTGTAATGAGCATCGGAAGTGTCAAGTTTGTTCTAAGCATGGGAAGTGTCCAGTAAGAAGTGTGCATGGGAAGTATCCAGTTGGTAGTGTACATGGGAAGTATCCAGTTGATAGTGTACATGGGAAGTGTACAGTTGGTAGTGTGCTTGGGAAGTGTCCGGTTGATAGTGTGCATGGGAAGTGTACAATTAGTAGCGTGCATGGATAGTGTATTGTTGGTAGTGTGCTTGGGAAGTGTCCAGTTGTTAATGAGCATGGGAAGTGTCCAGTTGGTAGTGTACATAGGAAGTGTACAGTTGGTAGTGTGATTGGGTAGTGTCCAGTCGATAGTGTGCATCGGTGTTATGCACTTGGTAATGTGATACGAACGTATGCAGTTATCAGAGTGAAGTTAAGCAGACAAGTCATTGTCATAAATATTTGTTTAGCATGTCTGTGTCTCTTTTTACAGTATTATCATTGTGTGTGATTATAATTTGAACTAACTCCGACGTGTTATTTTTGTTGTAAACATGAACTGTGGTTTTGATTTAAATACACACTTACCATAGTGTAATGTAATCTTCAAACAATAAATATAAATTATGTACAGATATTGTTACGAAGATGTTGGAATAAGTCGTGTGTTTCAATACGAAATTTGTTATTTCCGTAATATAATGTTATCGTCCTGATTATTTTGTTGAATGTAAAATAATATGATATATTAGAGTGTTTTATATAAAAAAATATGATTGGTTATATATGTATACATAACGACGTAGTACACACGTTTGTTGTAGTTGCGTAGTAGTTTCGATTTGCCTCTTTATTTTTTAAAACATTAATTCTGGCAAAGCCCATACCACCTTTTAACATTGACTTAAAATGGACAACGTATATCCTTTATTGTGCTTAAACTTGTTGTGTATGGATGACACTTGATCGTTGAAAATGCTAGATGCATATGGTTTGCTAAGTGAGAAATTTAAGTCAATGTTGTGGCAGAAAAATGTGAATATTGTATTAGCCTAAAAAGTCAACAGACTCATTTTGATAAATATTAACTTCAAGATACTTCACTGAAGATTTGAACTATATATGCTGACCATTGCAATACATACCAAATTTATCATAGTATGGACTCTGGTTTTTCGAAGTGCTTTGATAATTGCAAATAATCTACTAGCTGACGAAATTCATAACGTTGCTCAAAATGTTTTCAATGCATTTTTTGTTTTGGCAGAAACAAGTATCGCAGAGTCATCAGCATGTACAAATAGCTTATTAGACATCAAGAGACATGTCATTAACATCAATCATGAGGGGCATCGGTATTAAAATAGATCGCTTGAGAACGCTACACTGAACACTTGCTAGAAATACATGGTGAAATACAACTGACTGGTGCATATCAGACACTTAGGTCAATTGCTTTCAAATTAATCACAAATCACAAATTAATCACAATAATGGACTGTGTCAAAATTGTCTAAAGGTCTAATAGTACCATGCCAATACTATGACCTTCATCCATTTGAATGAGACAACAAATGTTAGGTGTATCAAACATATATCGCTTAACATGTCATGTCTAACACCAGACTGAAATTAATTCGAAAGATTATTATGAATACGATATTCTAAGTGATTATTAATGGTGCGTTCAAGTATGCTGGAAACGATGCTTAAAAGTGACTTTATGCTAAAAATGTTTAGCTCTACTGGCCAAAGGGAGCTAATGCGACCTGTGTTAATTAATTAATTAATTAATAAACAAACGAATAAATAAATAAATGAAAACATAAAAAAATGTATCATAATAAATTAATTAATTAAACCAGAAAGAGAGAACGAAAGAAATCAAAAACAATAAATACATGATTTACCAATATATTAGACACATTTTTCGCCATTGATGTTCTCCCAAACCCAATATTCTTTAGTTCAGTATCAAAGATTGTAATGTTTTGTGATATTTGCTATTACATTTTATTTAAAATAAATAAATAAATAAATAAATAAATAAATAAATAAATGCATGAATGAATGAATGAATAAATAAATAAATTAATTAATTAACAAATGAATAAATAAATGAATACACACATAAATAAACGTATGATAATAAATTAATTAATTAAACCAGAAAGAGCGAAAGAAAGAAATCAAAAACAATAACAATAAATACATGATTTACCAATATATCAGAAACATTTTTCGCCATTGATGTTCTCCCAAACCATTTATTCTTTTGTTCAGTATCAAAGATTGTAATTTTTAGTGATATTTGCTCTCAATTTTCATTTGAAAGCAATTTCAATAATTGAATCAAGTGTATTATCTGATTGAAATTGAGAAAATTAATCCCATTTTAAAAGTGAGAAAATTTTCCCACTTTCTAAAGTGGGAACATTTTTCCACTTAGGAAATTGGGAAAAAAATCCCATGGTATTTCTATTTTTGTTTATAAATGTCAAAACGCATCCAAAACAAGAAAACGTAAAAAAAAAATCCCATTTTTAAAATGGGATTTTTATTACAGCCAAATATAATATTTTGTCGATACAAAACGATTGTATTATGTTTATATTGAATTTTTATGCATATAAAATACATAAAAACACGGTTTAAAATTTTCATAAATAACATGGGAATTTTTTCCAGCCTGAAAAAAAGTGGGAAAAAAATCCAGTGGGAAAACCACAGATCCCATGGGAAAATGGAAAAATCGCACGGGATTGCCAATTTTGCACATACATTACATCATGAAAGAAAATAATTGTGTATGTCCAAAACATCAATTATTAATAAGAATTGAACGTTTTAACGAGTACTTTTGTAAAATAGTAATATCTCTAAGAAAAAGAGTACTCAAGTTTGCGAAATTCCGGTTTCGCAAAGTTTTTCCGGTGGCCGTTTGTACTTAAAAGTATTTCCCTTCACATGCATCTTACCTTATAAAATGAATGTCCAAGTATGTATAATATATTATTATAAACACACACAGTTAACACATATATGTCTGAAATGATATTATATAGTTAAAATAAAAGTATATAATAATTATATATATTGCAATAACCATGCCTTTCTAAGTGGGTCAGTATACTGAAAATATTGCGTGTGCATTCATACGGATCATACTATTTTGAGCTTCTAGTTCATTTGACCTAATACATAATAAGCAATATTACGTTAAATGGCATTATTCATAACGACCTATGCTCTATTTTGTGACATAGTTGAAATCTACAAATATATAGATGTTGTACTGTCGTATTTACATTTGTAATTAAGTAAATCAAATTAAACCGACTTGCGAAATTGCTAATACAAAACAGTATATCCTTACGTTTAAAAAAAGTAAATACACTTGACATTAACGTGTACGATGTAAATGTAGTGAAATAGTAGAATCGCCTTTTAAATATGTGTTAATGTCTAGTATTACATACAGTATAGTGTTACTCACCATATCAAACAATATAAATCGGTAAGGGTAACAAAAGCAGCGACAACAAATACAAAAAGTCTAGATATGTATCAAGTATCCATAAATTGCCCCTTTGTTTTTTTTTCGTCGCTCAAATTACCTTTTCATATAAATGTTGCAGCAACTGTTATGTTTAAATAAAATTAGGCAGTCACTATTTTGTACGTAGGTGAATGCAAACGTGTCCATGACAAGACCAGCTTAGATTTAGCGGTTGTGTCAAGCTTTGCATGCATCAACGCATTTTGAAGCCGCACAAAAGAGGCAAATGGTCAATTTCCGTCTTCTATAATCCAACGGTTATCTTATTGTCTGTCTATCCATTTGATTACGTGAGTATATAGCCTACGTCAGAAACATTTTTTTTGCTGCATACAGTTTTTTGCAAAAACGCTGATCCCCGAAGTATAACTATTTACATTAGCCTTATTTAAGCCTCAGTCACTTATTCCCGATGTTTCATGCCGTTCTTGAGCCGACAGCGTTCTGAATCAAATATGTCAAATGCCGGGACATTATTCCGAGATTCCGACAGCGTCCATACAGTGTCCCGAGAGCTCCCGACAGAGTCCCGACAGCACCCCGGCATTCTTGATTGTTTAATTATGTGTTTGGTAACGCTGTCTTGACGCTGACAGGAGCCATCATCGGGAAGCACCAATGGTGGTCGGTAAAAGTTATTTCGATGAATGGCAAAGGCACACAAACACGCATAACATACACGATATATACACCAGACGTGATATATGTGTATATACGTTTATGCAATATCATTCCCGTTCCACCGGTTATTGGTTCGACAACGTGTCGACACCGTCCCGACACCGTTCCGAATTTGATCTGATATAGTCGAATCTATCCCGACATAGTCTCGACTATACAAATTCGGTTGAGTCTCCCGAATGTTAAGGTGAAACCTTAACTGTCGGGAATGCTTGGCCGATCATGCCGAAAGTGTTCCTAAGATTGGCAGACTATAACTTCCTTGTTCCTAGTTCTCACGGTTAGCGGTGAATAAGCAGTAAAATCGGACATGCTCTGGTTTGTGGGTAGTCTATTGACAGTAGCATTCCAAAGGCAGTCATTTTCTGAAATCATACTAAGAGGATGTTAACATTCCAAATTGGCACTACATCGGTGCTTCCAAAACTCGAACTAGTCAATTATAACAATATGAAAAATAATGCACAATATGAACACAAATCAGAAACATAGTGGTGTAATTGCAAACGTATATGATACTTTTATATATTTTCAAAGCTATGTAACGTGGTCCAGAGGCAAGTACATACACAGAGTGATAGTCAATAACATTTTGCTCTCAGTGGAAGCCACCATTATTATCTTCTGCCTGACGTATTGTTTTGATGCCTATATGTACTGCCGGGTACTAGAATATCTTCGGTTTTGATTAAATATTTAATATTTCATTCTAACTGTTGCACCGATAGAACTTACGCTTTACAAGACAGCAAAGCAATATCAATATATTAGTAAGGGGAAGGCAAATCAATAATATTCATGAAGGATCTTTGGACGTTTTACCACTTTAAGGTGTACTGTAAAAGGAATTGGCATACGAATATTAAAACGTGAATTACTCTTGTTGTTAAAGAAGACCTGTTTGATAAAGCAAACAAAGCATTGTTGCAACAGTTTGTATCCGTGTTAATAGAAGATGTTACAAAAGCACCACTCGACATGTAGAAATGGATTAGTTCGCATTTAAATTTATTATTATTAGTAGTAGTAGAAGTAGTAGTAGTAGCAAAAGAAGTAGTAATCGTAGTAGTAGTAGTAGCAGTAGCAGAAGTAGTAGTAGCAGTAGCAGAAATAGTAATACAAGTACTAGTCGTAGTAGTAGTGGTAATAATAATAGTAGTAGTAGTACCAGTAGTAATAGAAGTAGTAGTAGTAGTGTAACACTGTGGTTCTTTTATAAGTAAAATTGAAATATTATAGTTCCACAAGTGCTGTGGGTTCTTCGAATAAACTGCTGGAGTTAAAACAAGTCACTTGTAAGTTAATTTGTCTTTATTTAATTAGTGCTATATATATATTCATTTAGTTTAAAGCTATGTAGAGTTGTTTAAATCTGTTTAACAACCATTTAAGGAATGGTTGTTCTTTCTCAAACTCACTCTGTCACTCTGTGATGTTAATACCACTTCAAAACAACTTATAGACTTGGATTCAATAAAAACACGTCCTCTCTCTTCAAATCATGAAAACCTCCTGCACAAGCGGGAAGGCTCTAACCCCAAAGAGAAACAATTAAAGGAAAGAAACTGAACACAATATAGGGTTAAAAACAACTATAGAAGAACAAGGGAGATAACAATGAAATGATGAAATTGTGACTGGTTACACACTTCCCCCAGCTCTAAAATGATGTCCTCATCATACATGTCTCGTGTCACAAATACCCATGCTAAACGTCATAGCAAGTCATGTTCTCATCTCGTCATATAGTACTATACCCAATGACATACATAATACACGTACATATTATAATACCGTACAATGCTATACAGCACAATAACTAAACATTCAGTACTCCCAACTTTCATCAATATGCTACTCTATATAGATGACACCAACCTCTACTCAAACTATACTTCTATAACTAAACATATTAAGGAACTACTACTTACTGACTACGCTTTTACCTTTATACTTACCGTGTAACTACACATTTTGCTCTCCCCTGACTGAACTTGTGTCCCCACAATAGGATCAGTACAAATTTAAATTACAATACAAATCATAAAACACATTTCCAACCATCAGTAATAAACTGTCTCAATATAAAAACAAGTGTTGCAATAATTATTTCAATACCACCCTCATCAATGATATTTCCGATGCAACTTTTGCACAACAACAGCACTGAAATTATACAAATACTGTACATACAACACAAAAATAACTTTTCATAAAAATTTACTGAGGTACAGGTAAATATCATATTATACTTATTCGCATAGATTAAGACAGTATAATTTCACTTGTACACACAATATCTACCGTAAAATAATACGAATTACTCTCTTTGCCATATCTGGACTCATTGTTTTTAGCATTCCACTATTCATGAATTCATTCAGAACAATGAATCTGGAATCACAAGGTAAATTTGGCAGATTAATACATGCATTCATCTGAAAATCTTTGTATCTTTCAGGTAACTTTCTCATCCTATCTGACCTTCTAGGTGCTGGTTTAGGAATATCTCTAGTATCCTGTTCTTCCACTCTCTGCCTTAACTCACTACCTGGTTCAACTACTGAATCCTGATTACCTATGTCAACATTTTGATTTTGATCAGTCCCCAAGCTTTCTGACTCTTGATTCTCAACTGTAATATCATGTGCACTTCCACTGCTTTCTTCTTGCTCCTCCTCAACACTTTCACTATCCAATATGTCATCCTGAATGACAGAAATATTTGTATCACCATTCACCTTGTTATCCCCATCTGCACTTATATTCTGCTCTTCTGCATCTACACTTGGACTATCCACTGAATGTCCAACCTCCACTTCCTCAACTCGTTCCTCCGTAGCTACTACGGGTATATTTTGGGCGTCCCCAAATCTTACAACTTCCTCTGTTTCATCATCCGATTCAGTGACGTCACTCTCTACTTCTACCACAGGCAATTTACTTTGATCTGCATCTTTACTACTATCTGTAGACGGTACCGGTTTAATTACATTTTCAATTCCTCCACCTTCATCATATTGGTTTCTAACCAAGAACAAGTGATTTCTGTGCAGAGTTTTTACACAATCCGACTGATCTCCTTTTATCTTGTACACAGGTACATTTTTATTCACCTGGTCAATAACTGTATATGTTCCTTCTTCGAACTTATCAGCAATCTTGTGTTTCCCTTTAAATGCTAGAATTCTAACCAAAACTTTGTCTCCAATTTCAATCTTTGCAGCTCTAGCTTTAATGTCATAAAATTGTTTCTGTTTACTTTTGGCTTTCTCTACATGCTTAGATACTATTTCTTTTGTCTTAATCATTCTCTCCTTCAAATCTTCAATATATTCCGGTAGATTTCTGTTCACAGAGTCTGGATTTGCTTTTTCGAAGACAGAATCAATCAAAAGTTTTGGTTTCCGACCAAACATAAGTTCAAAGGGTGCAAATTTAGTACACTCGTGTGGTGTGCAGTTGTACGCATACACCAACGAATTAACATATTTTTTCCAATCTTGTTTCTGTGAATTTTCAAGAGTTCCCAGCATATCCAACAAAGTTCTATTAAAACGCACAGGGCCTGCATTTCCCTGAGGATGATAGACTGAAGTGTCAGACTTTTTCATGTTTGTAAGATTACACAATTCTTTTATAATTTCTGACTCAAAATTGGCTCCTTGGTCACTATGAAGTCTAGTAGGAATGCCATAGTTCAATATGAAATTATTGTAAAAAACTTCTGCTGTGGTTTTTGCAGTTTGGTTCTTTGCTGGTATAGCCATTGCAAATTTGGAAAAATGATCAGTGATCACAAGTATGTTTGAATATCCACCTTTACAAGGTTCTAAACTCAAGAAATCCATACAAACTAGTTCCAACGGGTAGGTCGTGTTGACACTTACCAAAGGTGCTCTAGAATTTACAGAACTTTTCCTGTGTAAACATCTCTCACAGTTAGATATCCAGTTGTCAACATCTTTTGACATCCCAGGCCAATAAAACCTTTCATGTAACAAACGCATTGTTCTGTCACGGCCAGGATGACCAACAGCATTATGTAAACCTTCGAGAACTGGCTCTCGATACACTCTGGGTAATACCAGCTGTTCAATTGTTTCATCATTGTCCTTTATTTGTCTGAATAAAATTCCTCCTTTAATAACAAAATTATTGAACTGTTTCCTCATAGTAGGATCTCCTTTTTAAAATAAGATTGGGGAACAACTTTATCTATAGTAGCAATTCTCCATTTATCAATTAAAATATCTAGTCTTTGTTGCTTTCTGATTTCTCTCAGTTCAATCTGTGCCATAGACTTTCCAATCTCCTCAGTTACATCAACAATGTTCAAATTAAAAGAAGGCAAAGTTTCAGCAAATGGTGTTGTCATACATGTACAAATGGCTCTAACAGTATCACTGTCAATATTCATATAGTCATCATTGACTTTTTCATGGGGATATCTACTCATCCCGTCTGCATCCTTGTTATTAATACCACTTCGGTATTTAATGTCAAAAGAATATGGACTAAGCGCTGAGACCCAACGTTGCCCTGTGGCATCTAATTTTGCCGTTGAAAGAATATATGTTAACGGGTTATTATCCGTTAAAACCTGAAAATGACAATTGGTTAAGTAATCCGAAAACTTTTCGGTTACTGCCCATTTGAGAGCTAAAAACTCTAATTTAAAAGCAGAATAGTTTTTCTCAGACTTTGAGAGTGATCGACTGGCGTAAGAAATTACGCGTTTAAAACCATCTTGTTGCTGGTACAACACAGCACCCAAACCTTTTGTAGAAGCATCAGTATGCAGCTCAAATGGAATAGTAAAATTTGGATAAGCTAGCACAGGAGGTGAAGTTAACATTTGTTTCAATTGTTCAAAACACTTCTGTTGTTCATCACCCCATTTCCATTCTGTTGAAGACTTCCATTTACCTTTCTTGCTGTTAGTGGGTGGCAACAAATCAGCCAGGCAACGGGTCAATTTACTAAAATCCTTGACAAATCTACGGTAATATCCAGCGAATGCCAGAAAATTTCTAAGCTCATCAGGATTTGAAGGTGTAGGCCAGTTTTTAACTTTATCTATTTTTTCTGGGTCTGTTTTAACACCATCACTGCCCACAACATGGCCTAAAAATGAAACATGTTTTCTAAAAAATTTACACTTTTCCAGTGCAAGTTTCAAATTCCATGATTTAAGTCGTTCAAAAACCTTTTCGATGTTATCAAGATGCTCCTGGTAATTCTTGCTAAAAATAATTATGTCGTCAATAAATACAACACAAATTTTCATATTTAATTCACCAAGGCATTCAGTCATTGCTCTTTGATAAGTAGCAGGGGAATTTGTTAATCCAAAAGCCATTTTGTTAAATTCCCAAAGTCCAAAAGGTCCTAAAGTAAATGCTGTTCTTTGTTTATGTGATTCTTCAATTTCAATCTGATGATAACCCGATTTCATGTCCAATGTAGTAAAATATTGAGCTCCATGTAAACAATCAAATACCTCCTCAAGTCTTGGCAAAGCATAAGAATCTTTTATTGTTCTTTCATTTAAAGTTCTATAATCGACACACATTCTTAATTTTCCTGTGCGTTTTCTCACTAAAACAATTGGTGAAGCAAATGGTGCCTTTGAAGGTCTTATTACACCACAAGAGTGTAACTGTTCTAAGTGCTCACGCACTTCATCCACCATGCCAGGCGGTATACGCCTATGACGCAATTTAAAAGGTGTGTCATTTGACAAATCAATTCTGTGTTTTACTTCAGAACATTGACCAATGTCTGTATCACATAGAGAAAAAAATGTCTCTATGCTTAAACAATAGAGTCTTAACTTCACAAATTTGTTCTGGTGTTAGTAAGTCATTATTTTCAATGATAATATTGTCCACAATCTCTTTTCTTTTCTGATCCAATTCATTTTCTTGTTCATTCATCATTCCTCTTGCTATGGTAACTGGTTGCAATTCACATAATACTGCTTTGGGTTGAATAGCAACTGTGTTTGTTGTCACATTTGACAATGTAACACATATTTCATTAAATTTCCCAAATTCATAAGTACTCACAGCCGGTGTAACATCTATAAACTCTGGAATATGTGCATCAACACAAGGCACAGTCATGACATTTGAACCCGGATAAGCAATTGGTTTATCCGTGTAACATTTAAAACTTCTCACTTCATTTGGTTTCAACAACACAGTATCTTTATTCATACTTCTGACTATTGCAATTCTACCCTTATTTCTTTTCAAAGACTTTTCTCTTAATGAAATAGCTCTAAAGCTCAAGTACCATGGTGTATGTAACTTTGCTTTCTGTAAAAACTGTTCACCAAATTTGTCACGGCACTCTGCCAGTAATCTGTTTAAAATATTTGTTCCCAGAATTACTGGTACCTTTGAAGAGTATTTGGTGTCTGGTGACACTAAAAACAAACAACAACTGGGTTTCGAACTATCAAGTCCTTCACTGATCTTGACCTCGAATCCAATAAAACCCAAATATGGTAAATTTTTACCGTCTGCACATTCAATATTCAACAATTCAGTTAATGGTTCCAAGTTAATGTCTTTAAAATTATTATTGTAAAAACTTTCAGAAATTATACTTACGCAAGATCCAGTGTCTAACAACGCTCTGGTACTGATGTTGTTTAATTGAATACTTACCTCGCTGACATCACCCACTAAATTGGGATCTTTAACATATTTCGTGCTCAGGTTCGATCCCCTAACTGGAGCACAATCTAGTTTGGGCACTCACCCTGAAAATGTCCAGTCTGGCCACACTTGTAACACATTCTGGCAAATGTAAAACTTGATGCTGGCCTAGAGGGTCTAAAATTTCTACCCATCTGGCCTCGAAATCCACGCCTTTGTTCCCGATTTGGAGGAAAACGTCCCCTCCTGTCACCCCTACTAGTGTATGGCTGATATTGATAAGTTCCATATCTACCGGTTTGTTTTTCATTTTCTAGTTTATCAATTCTTTCATTTAACTTATGTAAGAGATTCTTAATTTCACTCAGTTCCGATGTTCCTGATGTGCCAACAGGTTTATTAATTTCAGATGTTTCCGTAGAGACAACTGGTTTGCAAGGTTTCGATTCCTCATATTTGTCCTCTTTCAAATCTAATTCAAGTTTCCTTAATTCGATTTTAAAAGTATCATAGTTGCTTACGGTTTCATGTTTATATGCAGCCATATGTTTCAGTTCTTTTCGCAAGCCCTGATACAAAATACCTTTCAAAATATCGTTATCATTTTTCTTCACACCTCCTACAGTGACTGCTCTGTCGAAAAGATCTTCAATTCGTGATGCCAAAGAAGACACTGATTCATTGGGTTTTTGTGTGCAATTGTACAAACTTCTCATAATTATTTCCTTTGTTTCAATATTTCCATATATAGAATCTAGTTTTGCCATGACTTGCTGCATACTTACCCCAACACCTAACCTCCTAATGCACTCTGCTGCATTACCTTTTGCAGCTCTCCTAACACCATGTAAGATCTGTTCTTGACTAAACAAGCCCTCAGCCAGTAACGATTCAATTTCAAATTTGAAACATTGCCATGATGTTTCTCCTTTGGCTTGTTCACCACTAAAATTCTGTAATTTAGGGTAATGAAACGATGGCAATGGTGCCAAGTGAACAATGCTTTGGTTTACAAATTCACTTTCATTTTGCATGTGGTCTAGTGAAACCTTCTTAACTGTTGATTTTGGCTTTACATCACTGTACCCGTGCATAAAAGCAGCTAAGTCAGCTGCTGACTGTTTGTCTGCTCCAACATGGAGTTCTTCAAACGCTTTTAATAACTTCAATTGTGCATCAGTTACTTGCACACCACCTGAGGCTTCATTCGACTTGAAATCCTCCATTATAGATATCAATGTACACAAATAACTTCAAACAAAAAAATAAAAATCCCTTTTCAATATCAAAAATTGTCAATTTTAAAAATTGTCACAATAAACACTACAATTAAATAAGCACTTTCACAGTATAATGTTCACTTCAAGTGTTCCAACACAAATGTCACCAATTGTCACTTAAGTAATCACTTTTAATTGTTCATAAACATACACTAATCACCAATGTTCAACATGTTACATATTTTCTTTTCACAAATGTCCACAAATATCCAATGATAATTAGCACATCTGTTGTCTATAGACTTGGCGCTGAAGTTAATTTCACTGCGTAATATCCAACACACAAAGACGTCATCACAAAAATGTATTCCAATATTGTTCGCTAAAATACACACTTTCCCAATACAAGCATACGATTCAAATCAAACACAAATAACTGTGTCCCTTCAACATGCAAATTCCCTTCCAGCAACATAAATGCCAAGTCATTTCAAAAGTCCAAGTTCAAACATTTAAATAACTATCAAGATAAAATGCAATTATTTAAGATCAAATTCAAATCAACTCAGACTTGAATAACCGGAATTAAATAGAATAAATTATTTTGTTCTTATGTTGTGGTTTATTGTTGTTAATTGTTGTTGTTGTTGATTCATGTTGTTGTTGTTGATCAACCTTGTTGTTGTTTGTTGTTGCCGTTATTGTTGTTAACTGTTGTTGTTGTTATTGTGGTTAATGCTGCCGATGTTATTGCTGTTAACTGTTGTTGTTGTTGGGATTCAACAAGATCACTGACTATTTTAAATTAATTGCTAAATAAAATATCCACAATCACTTACCTTATTTATCCAACTGTAATGCAATACCTTGGCAAGATAAACACTTTTCACCAATCTATTAACTACCATTCATTGCTTTCATGTACTCTATACTACACTACATTGGAATTTACTACTTCTTCCATATAAGGCAATGCTACTACAACACAGTGAACGGTCATTAAAGGTCATTGATAAGGTCAACCAATGAACTGTGGGACAACCCTGTGATGTCACTGAACACTAAAAGTATCCACCAAATTGTCCACTGAAAAATCTTGACAAAGGTCAACACTGGGTCAAACCACTGCTGAACTGGAATAAACCAATTTTCATGGAAAACAATTCCAAATGACAACTTAAAGGTACCTCATGATTGCCCAGAGCCTTAATTGAATTAAATTTGCATTTTAAAAAAAGAATAGAAATAGCAGCATTTCCAATGAATCATAGCGTGCAAATGCAAAGTTAGTGATGTAAACTTAAAAGAGAGATAAACCTCAACCGATTACTATTAATTTATCATGCCAGTGAATCTTTCATACCAAAATTGTACTCACGCTCAGTTGAACAGGACACATCCCTTTTTTTTTTTTTTTTTTTTTTTAATTGCCACTAGATGCACCAATGTTCTCAC